>VDFB02033890.1:0-54249 GCA_007258455.2 Sequoia sempervirens | reverse complement strand
GGAGGATAGAAGTGGTCATGGGCCTTTAAAAGGCCCACAAGAGGAGAAATCATGAGGTGTGTAGGTTTGAAGTTAGAAAAGTCAAAGTTATGATTGATCTTCATGGCAAAAAACCTTCTGTGTAGGTTGAAAAAATTTATTGGAAAACATAGATGTATGCCATGAAACCTTGCAAGAAAAAAATATCCACAAGACCAAAAAAATTATAAATTTTTCAAATAAGATAGAAATGCTTGAAAATTACAATTTTCTATTGTACCATAGAAAAATGGATCATTGACATTTTCATGGTTATTTAGGTCTTTCTCTTATGATGCTTGACCTATTTTTCTTTGATTTAATGTTGTAATGTGACTTCTGCATTCACATTAAGTACTTAACATTCAAATTATGACATATTTTCAAGGTGTTGTGAAGTGTTGTAACACATTTATACACTCTTCTAGAGTCTTCTCATTAAAATTCACCTAAAAATCACCTTTTCATCACTTATCAATTCCTATTCTAAAGTGTTGTAAAGTTTTGTAATAAGATTTCATGCTTTTTTAGGCTTAATTTCACTATTTACACCTTTCTTATGCTTTATTTGGCCCCTTTATGTACTCATAATGTTTAATTAAGGGTATTTTTTTAATGTAAGCCCAATATGGGTGGAAAATGAGTCCTTGTTGGCTCTAGAATCAAAATAATTCAAATTTTCTTTTGGGTTTTTATTCAAAAATACCTTATGGCGGCATGTGATGAGGTATCATTGAATTATTAGGGCATAGATGTGTATAAATAAGTGTTTTTCTCCTCATTTTACATCTCCTAATTCATCCAAGCATTCAATCATCCATTCATTCACTCATTCAACATCAATTAGCATTCTTCCATTCATTCTATCAAAGCATCATTGAATCAAGTATCTTGGAGCAACCATTGACATTTCTTCAGACTTCTTCAACAAGGTTATGGTGAGTTTAGAAAATTCTCATGTTATTTATTCATCATTTCTTGTTCATTTCATTTCATTGCTTCATTAAGGGTTTGATTACCAAAGTGGGATTTGACCAAGGAAAATCCCTATACTCTAACCCTTAACCATTTCCCCCCTTTTGCATGTGTGTTTGGAGACTTGTTTATGTAGATTTGTAAATAAATTAGGTGTTGAAAGGTGGGAAATAATTCAACAAAGTTTTTAAAATCAACTAGACCCTATTTCAAGCTTGGAGACAACCTATAGTCTGTTTTCTGCAGATCTGACTCTGTCAACCTGACAAGAAGACAACTGTAAATCTAGAGCTACAGATTTGACCTTTGATTCCACATAATTTTGGCAGATGACTAATTTTCCATTAGTGGTGAATGATTCCCACCTCAAGGTTGAAAAATGTCATTTGGTCATATTTCAGTTCCCGACAGTCAAAAATTAGTTTTTAGGTGTTTTTGTCAGAAGACTGACTGATTCGCCATCAATGGTGAATGAGTCCCACTAGTGATTTGTGGAGATTTTACTAGCATTCCAAAATCTTCTCAGGTCATCAATATGCCTCCAAGTGTACTCTATTTAGCCTCTTTTAGTTCTGTTGGCATTAGTTTTCATTCTGATTGCATTTTCAACATATCACATTATGTTTTCAAACATTGCATATTTCATAGCTATTGCATTCAAAATCTATCAATTTCAATACTTAGTTGCATCTAAAACATTTCATTTAGTCTTAATAACATCACAAAATCCATTATTTGAATGAACCATGACAATTTTAGTGTTTTATCTCTCTCCTTTTAGGTGAAAGATCCTAAGAGTGTAAGAGAAGCCTATAGATTCCACCATAAAATCATTGGTTCATTTTGGTGAACCTGCATATTGAACACTTCATCTTTCTGATTTCAATTGCATCTTTCATCCTAGGTTTCATTCACATCAACATTCAATTAGATTTTGTTTTGTTTTTGCATCCTAGGGTTTCTCAAATTGTAGTAGTAAAAGACTCATTTAGACTTCATTTTTGCATATCATATCATTCAAAAATTGAAAATTTGCATTTGCATCCTCAGTTTGCATCTAAAAATAATTAAATCACTTTAAATTTTATGAAAAACACAAAAAATATCATGCCTAGACTCATTCGCCACCCTGGGCGAATCAGTCTACCTACACATTTTAAACTATATTTTTAGGCTCTTTCTAGGTATTTCCTGCATTTCATTTTTTTGTTTTTTTTTCCTTTTTCAATTTACATAATTTTTTGTTAATTACTTTTTTTCCTTCTAGATTGCATTGAATTTTCATCCACCTTACCCTTTTTGGTACTTGTATGAGTGTTTGTGCCCCATTGATAATACTTTAGTGAGACAAAGTTATAGACTCATGGTTTCCCACAATAGCACTTTCATTGTGGACCTTGTGATCTCAAGAGCTCCTACTCCTAGTATAGACAATGGTGCACTAGGCATAGATACTTCCACTCATATGACTTCACCTTCCCATCTAATGCATGTTGACACATAAACTAGTTCCATTCTACAAGATAAATTCATTAGTATTCATGAGTATTTCGCACATTTACAACAAGATTTATCCCTTGAAAACATCACCTACCATACGTGCATTAGAAAAACCTTCATCATCATTGAAAGTGATGATGGATTACCCACCTACACCACTCATTATGGTACAACAAACTATGCAACAAGTTGGTCATGTGGACTCCTTTGATATTCAAACTAGCATTCCTAGTTTCTTTCACTTCCCCTAACATTGTATACACTCCCTCACCATTTTCCCTTCTACCTCATTCCACTTACACTGATCCCATCATTACACAACTCTTTAACAAAATTTCATCCATGCCACAATAAATCTCCACCATTAGCCAAAGTCAAAATGATCCACCCACATATCATGTTCGTAATAGCCCATTACCCTTAGAGATCTTACACACAGAGATGCCACAAGGAATTGAAATACCTAGGTTTGAGAAATACAGAGGTAAAGGAGACCCTACTCATCATGTCAATGCTTATAGAACCTTGTGTAGTGATTTTTTCCTTGATGATAAACTATTAGCCAAACTTTTTCCTAGGACCTTAAAAGACACTGCATTGGAGTGGTTTTCAAACCTACCGAATCATTCAATCCGATCATTTAATGAACTTGCAAATTCCTTTATAAGTCATTTCCAAGTCCATATGACTCCCAAAATGACAATGGCTAACTTAATGAGATGTAAACAAAATGCAAATGAAAAAGTAACTAATTTCATCCCATGTTATCAATCATTGTATGCTCAAATTGATGTCAAAATTCCTAATTCACATCTCCAAAAGATGTTTATTGAAAACTTTCACACTCACCATCAGGATAAGTTGACTATGATGAAATTTCCTTCATTCATGCATTTATGCACAACCCTTTGTGACTATAACAACTTGGTTTTTAGTCTAGATTCAAAGACCACTTCTAATCAAGCCGAGAAGTCTAAACAAAGCAACCAAAACAACGTGCAAAATTTTTGAAAACCAAACAAAGGCTTCTTATAGTTCAATCCACCTCCTCAACAACAAACTCAACCTATCCCAAGTCAAGTGGCAGGTGTTAAAGCAGTGGTGCCCTTTACCTATGGGGACCCGAAGAGACAATTTACCCCCTTACCTGATACCCTCCATAACACAATGAATAAATTTCTCCAACAATAAATTATCACTCTGCCTACCATTAAACCACTTGATACCACCAATCCTTTACCCCCCGCATTTAAAAAAAATCTTATTGTCATTTTCATCACCAAAATGGACATGACACCGAACAATGTAAGCATCTCAAGGACTTAGTTCAAGACCTCATTGATTCAGGTCATTTTTCCATTGCAGGTGTCAATGATCAAGGCAATAAGTCCATTGCATCCCACAATCAAAATTTACAAATCTTTACCAACTCCATGCCTAAACACAATGTTTCATTTGTTAAGGCTAGTGAACCTTCAAACACTCATGTGATGAACATTGATACAAATAATGAACAACCTATTATTACTCCAAATGTTACCCAAGTTAATCCTATGGATGAACTTGTGGGTATGATAAACATTGTTTCTCAGAAGGGCCTAGCCACAAAATCTCTTGATATTACTTTTTCTTCTCATGATATACTTAAAAAATCTTCCCAATGGTCCTCCTTACATAGCTGGTCATATCTATGATAAGTAAACTAATGGGATATTAATAGATCCTGCCCGTAGCGAGAATATGATCATGAAAGAATATTTAGTCTTACATGAGCTTTATCAAGAAGATTATGATAAACCAACCACATGGATTAAAACACATACTGGTTTTGTGTGCCCTACGATAGGATCGATCATACTCCCATTAAAAATAGGACCCAAGACTTTGGATGTAACATTTTCTATTATTCAACAATTGGATCAATTTCGTCTATGGATAGGTCATCCTTGGCTTCAGTCGATGAAAGTAGTCCCTTCAGTTGTTCATAAATGTTTGAATTTTCCACATGGCAATAAAATATTTACCATACACCATAGTGGTTTTCATCCATTGTCTTCTAAAGGTAATTTCTCCTTAGAATCCTATTAGCTTGAACCTATGGAACCCGTCACCCCTTGTGAAGATTTATTTTTCATAGCCTATCAAAATTTCAAATCCAAATGAATAGATAACTTTTATCTTCACTCGATGTCCCCATCCACTTTTGCTCCTTCAATCCTAGATGAGATAATGCTTCAACCTGAGTCTGAAACTAAATAAACAATACAACCCCATGAGAAACCAACCATAAAAACTTCCCCTTCCTTGTTTAAACAACTAAGAGATAATGAAACCAATCATGTCATGCCTCCTTGCATTAAATAAGTGTATAAAGCTAAAGAGAAAGTGATTGACCTATCTTATTTGGTTTCTTCCATTCTTCCCCCTTCAGAAGAAAAGTAACCTATGATGGATCAACCAACTCTTACCCCTCAACAAATTCAAAATAAAATTAAACAAAATCATGGTGCTAGGGAGTGTAGGCATCTTCATCGATGTCTCCTTGCTCTCTAGTCTCGAATGGAAGAAAATAAGGAAAACCAACCTCCACCTTTGACCGAAGCAATAGATAATCACCCTCCTCCTCCTAACTCATCACAAGATACTACATTCCAACCATCACAACAAAATGATCCAATCCAACATCCCCAAATCTTGATACATCCTTCCTTGGAAATAACCCTTCGTCCTTCCATCATAATCAATCTTGATGATGATGATGATGAGGAGGAGATCACACAAATAGATGAAGAAGTGCATAATGATCTCAACTCTTTATTTTCATCTACCATGAGCTTAAATGATAAATATCCTACACCAAGTGAAGAACCTGGTACATCTCCTGGTTCAACACTTGCAATTCTTCCTTTGGACAGTCAACTTCCCTCACAATACACTAACCATGATTGGGAGGCAGATGATTTGTTAGATGGTTGAATTGCATTCGCATTGCTAGCCTTGTTACATTTCATTTTCCTTTTCCTTTTCTTTTATTTTATTTTATGTGTGTATCGTGTTCCCCTGTAATGTGTGTTTGATGTTCTCTCTCTCTTTGTGCCCTTCCCTCTCTATTATTATATATGCCTGGCATTTTATCTTTTCCTTTTTTGTTTTGTGTTTTCCTTTTGGGGATGATGCAAAGTGTTGAGATTTCCTATGTCTCTTCCATGTTGACTCAATCATTCCCTTTTTCTTTTTACTTTATCTTTTCTTTGTGCTTTTCCTTTTTGAGGATGACACAAGGCATTGAGACCTGAATGTCTCCTTCATGTTGACCCAAAATATTTATCTTTTCTTTTTCCTAAGTTATTTTTCTTTTCACTTCATTTTTTGGGGATGATCCAAAACATTGAGACTGCAATGTCTCTTCCAAGTTGACCCAAAAAAATATTTTTTTTCTTATGTTTTCACTTTCTTTGTATTATTCTTCCAATTCTATGTGTTTTGGGGAATGATGATAGTTTTGAGCTCTTTAATAAAACCATTGTAGAAATGAACATACTAACCAAAAATCCATAGATCCATTATGTGTTTGGTTTGTTCCTTTCTAAGGGGAAACTCCTTTTCATTTGTTTCCTTTTTCATTTACATGAAGCAACCTTACTTGGAAACATATGACTTGGCATAGGGCTTTCGAGTTGGATCTCATCTCTTGTTTTTCCTTTTTGCATTTTTCTTTCACTACTTTAAATTAATTTCTCACAAAATAGTGTCTAGCAATTCCTTTAAGGTGGGGGAATACATTGGCATAATTTCATTTGTAGTCTTGGTTCTTAGTGTAGCCTTGTCACTTAATATGATGTGTTTGTCACTTTGTGGATGAAATTGGGTGTAATGTCTTAGCATATTACATTCCTCTTGGTGGTCTAATGCGATGCACTACATCCCCTAAGTTGTGAATATTTATTCTTTGATTGGTCCTCTCTTGGAGACATTAGACACAATGTTCCCCAAGTGAAAAACCTTGCATGAACTTAACAAGACTCCTTTGAACATCTTTTCCATTTTACACTTTTGCATTTTACATTTTTGCATTTTACATCTTTTGCCACCTTGCATAATGCAACTTGCATTCCTATGGTTCTATCCTCTTTATTCATGAGTTCTAAGCATATGAAGCTTTTCTTGTCTGATGAAGCATAAATCAAAAATTTCCCTTGTGGTGTTAAAAGTTATCAAGAGGTATAACTTTGATATGGTTGAGCTGGAAGCCCATTCAGTGGCATGATTCTTTCCCCATAGCCACCTATGTGTTTGTGAGTGCATACCAACTAGCATATGTATTTCACCTTTGGGACTTCTCTCTCAACCAACTACCATGAGTTTCATTTCCTAGAGTGAGTATGCATTTTCTTTTTCTCACAAAACAACCTAGATCTAATCAAAACTAGTTGGACAAACGATTGAAGCTTGACTTGGTTCTCCCTCTTCTTCTTCTATTTCACATGTGTGTTCCTTTTGTACTTATGTTTAGTTTTCCATGGGATCTTCATCTTGGGGGCTTGATCATCCCCCTTGATTGTTGTTATTCCATCTTGCTAGCATAAGTGCATTTTGATCCCTCTTAATGTGCATGGCTACTTTAGTGTGAGTTTGAAATAAGTTCATCCTCTCACTAAACTAGGGGATAGATGTACCATAGAAAAATGGATCATTGACACTTTCATGGTTATTTAGGTCTTTCTCTTATGATGCTTGACCTATTTTTCTTTAATTTAATGTTGTAATGTGACTTTTTCATTCACATTAAGTCCTTAACATTCAAATTATGGTGTCTTGTGAAGGTGTAGTGAAGCATTGTAACACATTTCTACACTCTTCTAGACTCTTCTCATTACAATTCACCTAAAAATCACCTTTTCATCACTTATCAAGTCCTATTCTAAAGTGTTGTAAAGTCTTGTAAAAATATTTCACTCTTTTCTAGGCTTAATTTCACTATTTACAGCTTTCTTATACTTTATTTGACCCCTTTATGCACTCATAAGGATTAATTAAGTGTATTTTTTAATGTAAACCCCACAAATAAAAATTGTTCCAAAGAAAGAAAAGGAGAAACTGAAATTGGTCAAAGTCTCCAATATCTATTTTGAAATCGACTCCATTAAGGTACTTTGGAGAAAAGTGCTTTGTGTCATAATGGAGTATATTTCCTTGGACGAGAGATTCACCAGAGTTTATGGTCATCATTTTTCTCTCCTTAACCACTTCTGTGATAAGGAATGGATTTCTTTTCCTCATTACTTGTTCCATTCGTTGAGCAATATCCTTGAGGACCACAAGAAAAATCTCAGGAGATACCCTATTCTTCATCCTGGGCTTATTAGGTTGATCTATGAACATTATCAAAGCCTACATGATTTATCTAAACCAATTGCCTCCATGGTGTCTGAGGACTATGATACAGATAGTGGTGGCTCAAAGATTCACTCTAAGCCTAACCTGGAGATAATTTTTGAAGTCCCCCCATCCCTTATCCTTTCTGGCAAGAAAACCTAGCTTTCTAAACCCCAACACATGAAAGTTAACCCTAAGAATTATCTTGGCAACCTAGCCCCTTTAAAGAAACTTTCTCTCAAGGGTTCCCCTGCCAAAAAGTTGGTTTCCTACTCTATGGACTCTCTGGAGGAAAATACTAAGAACCTTGAAGCTAGTAGAGATTTTGTTTCTACCCTTCCTGCCTCTATCAGAGATGTTGGAACCAAATTTCCTAGCTCCCCTAAGCTGGATGATTTCAACCTCATTTTAGACTAAGATCAGTCCAGAGATATCCTTGCCTCTATTAGATGTGGTGTTGGTGATATTTTTAGGGTTATGAAATGGGCCTATCAAGAAATCAATGATCTTAATCTTAGAAATAGGGTTCTAAATAGCAAGTTGGATGAACTAGAATTTAAGATGTCAACTCTGAACAATGAAGAAGGAAAACGGAATAAGAACAATACTGGGATGAGAGATGAAACATTGAGGACAAGTATAAGAATCTAGAAGCTAAAATTGTTATTTAATAAAAAACAATATGAAATTTTTTGTGGAACAAAACCATAGAATGGCAAGGTAGAATGCCATTATCATAAATGCAATGTATGAAAAGTTGGAAAAGTCACAATAGGGTTCATTGGTTGTTGACCTAGAAGAGAACAAGGATAAAATAAAGAATGAGGACCAAGGAATTTCAAAGAGGACCCAAGCCAACCTTAAGAGGAAAGTGCTTCCTACTTCCTAGATCTTAAAGAGACAGGTTCAGGAGATGAACGATATGGAAGCTGAGATAACAAAAATATTAAAGTCCTAAGTTTAGTTGTTGCTAGTGTTTTTTTTTTATCTTTTTGGGGTCTTTTTGTGGCCCTTTTTGGCCTTTTTTGGTGGTTTTTGTTTTTTTATTCTAATGTCCTCTCTACAGCCTTTCAGTATCTGGGATATTTGACGTTTTATCTCTTTTTTTGTAAACTTTGTGGTTTCAAGTCCCTATAAAACCCATTTTTTTCTTTTTAAAAAACATTAAATGTGACTTAATTACCAATACCCACTTACAAGCCCAAGGTGGGACTCATTCACCATGGGTGGTGAATGAGTCCCTCTTGGATCCAAAATCAAAATAATTCAAATTTTCTTTGAGGCTTTTATTAAAAATGCCTTATCTCGAACTGTGATGAGGTATCATTAGATAATTATGGAATAGATGTGTATAAATAAGTTTTTTTCTCCTCATTTTATATCTCCTAATTCATCCAAGCATTCAATCATCCATTTATTCACTCATTTAGCATTAATTAGTATTCTTGCATTCATTCTATCAAAGGATCATTGAATCAAGTATCTTGGAGAAACCATTAACATATCTTTAGACTTCTTCAACAAGGTTGTGGTGAGTTTAGGACATTTTCATGTTATTTATTCATCATTCCTTGTTCATTTCATTTCATTTCCTTATTAAGGGTTTGATTACCAAAGTGGGATTTGACCAAGGTAAATCCCTATACTCTAACGCTTAACCATTTTCCCCCTTTTGCATGTGTGTTTGTAGACTTATGTATGAATATTTTTCAAGAAATTAGGTGTCGAAATGTGTTCAAGTAGTCAAAAAAGTGTTTTAAGTCAACTAGACCCTATTTCAAGCTTGGAGACAACCTATAGTCCGTTTTCTATAGATCTAACTCCGTCAACCCAACAAGAAGAAAAATGAAAATCTGGAGCTACAGATTTGACCTTTGATTTCACATAATTTTGGGAGAGAAATTATTCACCATTAGTAGGGAATGAGTCCCACCTTAAGGCTAAGAAAGGTGATTTTGTCAAATTATAGTTCCCGATAGTTAAAAACTAATTTTTTAGGTATTTTTGTCAGAAGCAAGACTTATTCACCATCAGTGGCGAATGAGTCCCACTGGTGATTTGCAATGATTTTACTAGCATTCTGGAATCTTCTCAGGTATTCAATCTACTCCATGTGCACTCTGTTCGGCCTCTTTTAATTTTGTTTGCATTAGTTTACATTTCCATTGCATTTTTTTCATATCACATTGTGTTTTCAAACATTGCATATTTCATAGGTTTTTCATTAATACTCAATCAATTTTAATACTTAGTTGCATCTATAGCATTGCATTTAGTCTTAATAACATCACACAATCCCCTATTTGAATGAACCACCATAATTTTAGTGTTCTATCTATCTCCTTTTAGGTGGAAGATCCTAAGAGTGTAAGAGAAGCCTATAGATTCCACCATAAAAAATTTGGTTCATCTACCTAATGGGAATATTAGCAAGCTCTACCATTATTTTTTGAATTTTTACAAATTTTAGTACAATAGTCTAAAAATTTGTAAAGAATAAAACTTACCAAATTTAAAGAAATGAAAGGTATTTCTTCATTTCCCAAGTCTTATGGATGTAATGGTGGTGTATGTTTGTCTCTATGATAGTTTGTTGATAGGGTTGAAAGATTGATTCACCAAAAAATTAGAAGAAACATTCAATTCAACATTTTGATACCATGTTGGAAGAGAAAATAATGAATGCAATATTTAAACTACCATGAAATGAATGAAGCACAATGAAAAGGATAAATGACTATCATAGAATTTTCATAATACAATGATCACTCCTTGTTTATATATGACAAGGAGGAGGTAGGAAGGTCAAACATAAAGACTAAATAACCCTCCAAGTGATGTGACACATGTAGAAAACTTGACACAAGTGTGAAGCCATACATGTCAAGTTTCTATGAGGTGAGACAACTAAACCACTAAGTGAATGTAAGCTAATATGAATAAGACTAATAGGTGTAGGAACTAGAGAAAAGATAACTAGATGCATAAAGAAACTTCACACTAACATATGATACTATTTAGGATTTTGGCTCTTTAAATCTATATTTGAATCTTTATACAAAGATGATGAGGTTTCTTTAGATTATCCTTCTCCTTCAAAGAAAGTTAATGATCCATAATTGTCATTGATTCCTTGTGTAGAGTCATTGATTTAGGTTCCCATAATTCATGTTTAGTAGAACCATCTTTTTATTTTAGATTTAGCTTTGGGTATGTGCAGGATCATCATGGAAAAAATTGCCCCTTAAGTGGCAAAAAATTTAGAAATATCAGAGTTAGGCAACTTGACTTAAAAATTTGAATAAGTTATCTATATTATTTCAAAAATATGTAAGAATAGAATCTGTAGCATATTGAGTGTAGTTTCTAAACTACTAGTTTTTTATTTTTTTAGAAATCTATTTGGTGAAAATTTGAAATTTCAATGCAATAGTACTTAAATTTTAGGGAAAAAATAAGTAGGTGTCTGTCTGACCACCCTAACCACAATAAAATGATAATATTTTTTTATAATATTTTAGATACAAGTAGAGGACTCATGTCCAGATGTGATGCATATTTTTCTGTAATTTTTTTCTAAGTAAATAAAATTAATTATGAATTTTTATTACAATCTTTCTAAAAATATAAAAAACTTGTATGTTCAACTACCTTAACTTTGGTCAAAATTAATGAAATTTAATTTTTTCTTTTTAATCCTATATTATGCAAAGCATAAATGTGACGTGATGTTTTGGATTCAAAATGATACCGCTTGTTGTTATAGATTTTTTTCAATCAGCCTATCGAATGACTTTAGTCATACTCTAAAGGAAATGAATAATGGCTTATTAAATTCAAAGTAAAGCATAATTTATATTGGTGGAAAGTTGAGAATCTCCTTTAAAAACCCTTTTTGTTTCATCAATTTTTGGTAAAAAATACTTTGTCAGCCACATACCCTACACATACCCATAATTCGCCACTTTTTTGGCCCATCATGATCCTGCACATACCCCTTTGTGGGATGAACATTTGATAAGTATATCTTATTTTTTGTGAGTCTCATAATGCAGATTTGGAGGACACATTTGAGGAGTTATGTCTCCTCTTTAATGATAATCATTGCACTAATATTTTCAAACCATCATTATCTTTAAATATTTTTCTACATTAGTTAGCACTTGATCCTATTTTTTCACCTTCTTCTTTGATTAAACGTGTACCTAATTTCATCGTGGAATCATCTTCAATGGACAAAGTGAAACATGAGTACATTTCAGAGGCATCATCATATATATTCACTCTTATTCCTAGTAATTCCTATTCAGAATGGCAATTATTCTTGCATATACACTCAATTTTCTTTCTTCCCAAGGTAAGGAAATTTGTTTGTAGAATTTGGATCATATTTTTTCTTCAAGCATCCACCATTTTTGTAAGAGATTAAACATTATGGGGGTTTTACATAGTATCTCTTCTTCCCTCTTATGGGGGGATATCAATTATATATTTTTGGTGGATGTAGTACTTGGGGATTCATGGTAATTCCTTCATTTATCACTTCTTCCATCACTTTTACATAATTTTTTATTGTATTCTCTCTTTTGGAGAGGGGTTTTATCCGATGTGATTAATCTACTTTACTCCATTTGTGAGAGATAATTTATAAAACAGTACCTTACATGGCCTAGTGGCTCAGGCCCATCCCATCATCCATACATCATTGCATCATATCTACATTATTGCATTTGTTTACTTCTCTATGAGTTGCACTTAAGGGGGATGTTATTGTGAATAAGTTTTTTTCCTACCTAGTTCAGCTATTAGATCCTTTTCACATGTTAATTTTATTTATGTCCTAAGAATATTTCTAGAGGTCTTAGTTCTCATGTGATCTTATCTTAGCTTTACTTGTCTCATGTCATAGGATTAAGAAACTTGCCATTTAATATTATCTAATCCTATCTCTCACATTTCCTAAATAGGAAAGGCCTTTTGTACATTTTATAAATCATAGGGGATGTACTATCATTGATCCAATATTGATCATTGTACATTATTGCATCAATATCAAGCAACCTATTCTCTTGCCATACTCTCTTGTGAAAGTTGTGTCTTTTTTTTGTAGCCGATTCTAGGTTATGGTAGCTCACTATTATCTCCTTGAAGTTCACTACCAAATCCTACAAGAGTGTCAGTCCTACCTTCTCACCTCCTCATCCTTGCCAATATATGTAATGCTATTTTGTACATTTTACATGATGATGTTATTGCATATGATATTTGATTCATCTTGCATATTATTTTTTCTAGAAGCATTTTTATCTTGCAAGTGATCTTGATTGCTTCAAAAAGGATGATCTTGGATGATATTCTTCAAGGGATGGTTTCTAAAGTTCAATAATAATTGTAGTGCTTTCTTAATAACAAGCTTGCATAGTGTAATGCATTTTGTCTCAACTTTGTGTAGCACATAATCATTTTGGATAAAGTATCAAGGAGAGGTTTCTAATATGATTAGACAACTTGGTTGCCCTATTTTTTTCTTCAATTTAAGTATAATAGGTGCAAAGTGACTACACTTGCATAATGTCATGCCTAGCCTACCATCTTAAATAATAAAAAATAGTTGCCATGACTCGAGGATCCAAAAAATTATTCACAACCCACATTTGGTAGCAACAAAATGTATAATAGATTCACTAGCATCTAAGAATAAGTGTTGAAGAAGCTTTTAAGAATACAAGACAACTAGTATGGTTATTGTTGACGCCAAAAAATGACAAGGTAACAGTGCCTTATGGGAAACTCAGTTTAAGGGGGACCCCTTTGCGCCAAACTGAGTGACCTCCAGATTTTAAAGAAGTCAGCTTCTTCTATAATGGGTTTTGGAAAGGGAAAAGGAAATAAATACAATGAAGGAAATTCTAATCTAAGGCGATGAGCCAAAATATGCTGACGGGCACGATAAATCATAGATTTAAGGGCCTAAATGGTGTTATTACGTTCAAAAATGTCGAAGACTTAAAGGTATAGCATAAACAATTCATTTATTGACATAAAATAGTATTGCATACATCCTTACCACTAAGAAGAGTCATTTAGACATGATTTAGATAAGCAAGCTTGCATTCAATATATAAAAGTCCTGTCAAATGAAATGCTTAAGACAATAAAAAAAGCACAATTTATAGTTTAATCAATACATGAAAAACAGAAAGGTCGAACAGTTGGCACAGTCTGAAAGTTTCTTGCAAATAAACATATAAGAGAGGCCTGGTGTCTCTTGCTATAACCAGTATCCTTTTTCTTAAAACTCTTGGATCTATCTATTAGGGTTTTTTTGGTTGATAGGGAGAGCATATATATAGCTAGAGAGAAAACTCCCACCGCTGTGGAAAGCTATAACAGAAAAGATTTCATAATCTCTTGCAATGATGCCAAAATCAAAAGATTTCCAATGTCGTTACAATGGCAACGAGTTAAAACATGGCATCTGGATATTCAGGTGCAAGCATGCCCTTTGTAATGATGGCAGTGTCCTAGCCAAGCTTTGAGGCAACAAGTGCCATCCACCGCTTCAGAAAACCAAGACGAGCAGCACCCAATAACATAATCTCACTCAGCCATCCCATCACCTGCTTCGATGATAAGTGTAAGGCACGTGGCAGCCCGTCATGGCCAGAATGAGAATTCCTCTTACTGCTGCCAAGAGACTGTAAAGAAGCAACACGTGTCCAAGGGGCTGAGGTCCCTCCTAAAGTGGGGAGAAAGCCGCCTGAATCGGATGCGAAAGATGTGTGGCAGCGTTTCACAGCCCGCTATGTTCACTTTCTTTGCTGTGTTGGAAAGGCTGCGAAAGGTTGCCACCTGGCAGAAGGTAGGGCCCGCCAAAAAAATAAAGAAGGCCTACAGAAGCATTTCGTAGCTCGCAGCTGCTTATTTTATCCTTGCAAGAAAATTTTGCGATACACCACCACGTACCAAGATGTGGGCCCCTCTGACAATCTTAGGAGTGATGGCCCTTGTGGAAGGCTTTCGCAACCTGAAGAGACCATAAAGCAATAAGAAATAAAAGTCTCTGTAGGCGAGGCACGTGGATGCCCAGTGCAGCATTTCAGAACCTGAAAGGGAAGCTGCTATCTGAAGTTGCGAAGTGAGAAATGTGCAAAGGGGAAGATCAAAACTTGTCAGAAAGCCGAATAAACTCGGCGACGCACCGCCCGACACATGAACATTTACAAAAAGAACCCGAAGGGAGCTATTTAAATATTTATTTTAACAACTTTTGGCAACTATCAGGGGCGTTTCGTATAAGGAACGGAGAACCCAAAAACACTCTGGTTCTGCAGACTAGAGCCTTCATCCATAGGGTGAATGGAGTTAGAGTTTGGAAAGTGCAGCCTGCAAAGGTGACCATTCACTTTTGGACGGCTTTGCCATGCTACGCAAATTCTCTTGTGCCCTGTAGAGATCAATAGCTTCCTTGTGAGGCAGCACCTTAGGTAGGCCAGCGCTTGCTTGGATATGGAAAAGCAACTGAGAGAGTGGATGAATGATTGCCTCAATGTCGGACGCCATTGGGGAGCTGCCGAATTCCCTGAATGCTTCCGTGTTGTTCTCCTTCTGCTCAATAACCTCTGTAATCTGTGTAGTTGTGGCAATGGAGCCATCCTTGAGAAATGAGGATGGCAACCCTAGTTTGCCCAACTCAAATAAACTTTCCCGTATAACGTCAAGCACCTTGCTTAGAAAAGCCACCGCTACCTTAGTGCACTGGAAAGCAGAGTGACAATAGATGAATTTGTTGGCAATTTGAGCAGCAATGTCCCGATCTTCAATACCTGCCTCAACAAGGATTTCGTCTGAGATAAAGTATAGCTTGTTGAGCAAGTCTCTTGCCTCATAAACCTTTTCCAGGATGAAATGCGGGAACTGCTCCATTGCGTCATGGGCTTCTTGATTGAGTCTTAATGCCTTGTTGATGAACCAGAGGGTAGGCTGTAGTGTTAAGCAGAAGGTCTTGACTTTCTCCTAGCGAGAAATGTACAACTGCCTAACCAGCGGAATAACATCAAGTTGATCAGAGGTAGGTAATAGAGAGACTTTAAGCGAAAATTTTTTTGCGTCCCTTAAAATAAGGGCCTCGGCCAATTCTACCTTTTTCTTTTTCTCGAACGCCAACTGCTCCACATAGCTGCTCATTTCATTATTCCAAGTTTGTTCAGCTCGGGAGTGGTTAGCCGATTGCTCTTCCAGAGAAGCCTTTGTCTCTCGGAGCTCCTCTTCTAATTTAGTCTTCAGGTTTTTGAATTCGGCCTCTTTCTCCTATACCTTTTGCTGATACTGCTCTTGTAGGCACTCCAACTCCTCACCCTTTTGTGCCATCTCCTGACTATACTCAAGGCAGACGCGTTCAAGCTCCTCCTCTTATAACTATAGGCTCTGTTGGGCCGCCTGGTTTTGGCTTTGCAATTCTTTTACTAATCCTGGGTCGGCAACTTGGGTTTTCACAATTTTGCCTTGAGAAGAGTCAGATTCTACCGGGCGCGTTATTGTCATCTCGCTTTTGTCGCTTCATATTCTATTTCTGGCGCGCTGCCTTTCCATTATCTATCTGTACTATGAACTCAGCTAGTCATGAAACCAGCCCACCTGCGAAAGAACACCAGAAGGCAGAGCATAGGAATAGGTAATTTTCATAGGCACACGCATTTGCTTCTTTTGGAGAGTGACCGTTTGTGGAGAAAAGTGTGGCACGTTCCACAGCTTGGCCTGAGAACTATCAGCAGGGCTAGATATTTGTAGCGGCTGAACCGGGGATTCACTCATAAGGCTCATTGGTCAGGGAAGAATAGTTGCTGACTGGGTACCAGCTTGTTGCAATGGAAAAGGATCAGCAAGCATAGCAAAAAAAGAATGGGGGCTAACAGGGGGAACATTGTCCGAAAGCGATGTGAAGAAAGTTTGAGCGGCAACAGTAGGCATAAACATGCTCGGAGGAGTAATTATAAACGGTTGGGCCTACGAATACTGGAAAAATCCAACCAAATAAGCTAGACCAGAAGCAGAGGGTGGAGGGCTCAGACCAATGGCATGAGTTGCTGATGGAGCAGGGGCAGATACGAAAGAATGAGATGTAAGAGAGGAAGGAGCGAAATGTACCTGCTAACTGGTCGGCAGTGGCTCCACGATTGTTCGTGACTCGCCCACAAACTCTGGCATTTGACTAGCAGTGGGCACTTCTCCTCCAGCGGGTTCATGTGAAACTGTTCTGATAACACTTTCTGTGCGCTGCCTTTTCGCAGGCGGACACTCACTAACTTCAGCCATTAGATTCCTCTGCTGAGGCGTTAACCTAACCAGTTTAGTGGCCCATGTGCGTGTAAGCGAGCCTCTTGATATATTAAAGCGTACATTAGTGCCCACATAGGTGACATGCCCGGAGACATTGCCTCCTTGCGCTAAAGAGGATGATACTGTCGTTTCTTCTTCCTACTTCTCGGATCCCTCTACTTTTTCGCTCCTATCAACACTAGAGATCGGGCTGGAGTGTCCTTCATTCCACCATCTATCAAATTCCTAGTCGTCCTTCAATTGATTATAAGGAGCAACCAACTATGTTGTTTCCTAGCGATATTTCCAGAAAGCTCTTATATTTTCATTGCTCCATTCTTTGCCCTTTTTCAACTTGTTATACATGATGCGCTCCATCAGAAGATTGTCCTTGGCCACAGCGACTGGAAAGTATAACTTGTGCCCTGGGCCCCTGGTATCCGGCGTAGGGATTTGTGCTAATTCAACAAAATCTTCCTCTTTATCAGTCTACTTATTACGTCACTTCTCCCAGTATGGTCGGGGAACATGGGTAACCTTCATATGTGGCTCTGGTAGGTCATTGAAAGGGTTGTAATCTCACTTATCATTTACGAGTACCAACCCTAGATGTGCCAGCTTCTCCCCTAGCAACTTGTGTGATTATTTTTTAACTAGCATTACCGACTTGAAACTCTTCAGGCAAGTGAAGAATCCCTTCCTCTTGACACTTTCACAGCTACAAAATATGAAATCAATGATACACACCTATCGGAAAGCCTCCAGCACGAGCACTCTATCGGTGACGCAAGTTGGGAGTAGGAAAGGCTTACTAATAAAGCTCTGCATTCGAAGGATTGTAAAATTCTTGCCTAAGAACTAGTCACAAGCAGGGGTGTAGCCTTGCATAAATCTAGTCTGCTCCGTGGTGAGTCAAACGATATCACTTTCTCTGATCAAATCATTTAAAATCGGGGCTATGAAATAGCCCACGAAGGCATAATAGTCATATGTTGTGGAAAGGAAAGGTGTTCATATAGACACCGGCTTTCTTTTGTTCTGCTCATCAAAAATTGATAGTGAAAGAAATTGGGCAAAGAAATCTGGATTCTGATGCAGGAACATGTGGACTAGGTAGGAAAGAAATCTAAATTTCTTTTTTGCCTAGTAATTCTCCATTTGATGTATCATTTCTTCAACCATGAACTCAGCAAAATCATACCAAAAAAGTTCATGCTGCTTGCGAAACTATATCGCAGGTCCCAGCTGAAAAGCCTCAATCTTCTCATCAGAGTCTCGGCCACAAACAAATGCCAGCATGGACATGGGATCCTAGAGGTCATCGCAGAATGAACCACGTGATAATGGGATACTCGGTGTCTTAACAGATGTGATATATTTCTTATTAGTCTCCTCTAACAAGAAATCAAAGTCAGTTTTCATCCTCTTCCATATTTTCTCCCTCTTGCTTAGGTGGAGATGCTCGATAGTCTCTTTTCTTTTGCTTGGATCAGGGATACATAACATATGCCAGATGGCTTCTGGGTTGATCTGAACCCTAAAATTGTGACCTTTAATACAGTGGGTATCTAGATTATAGCGCTGAAAAGCCGCGTCGACCACCTCCGGGCAATAGTGCACCAATGGGACCATATGTTGTGGGAGACCGCTAAACCAGACTCTACCTGCTGTGGATTAGTCTGCCTTTGCCACTGATAACCTTGCAGAATCTGCCTCTCTGAGAGATTTAGGGTTCTTTGCAAGTTTTGGGTCGTAGATATTATCCCATTTTTCTTTAACATTTTTTTGGTTACTCCATTCCTTGGGTCTTTCCAGCTCCTCGGTGTGGGCTTTTCTTGTCTTTGCGGGTATACCAGGCATGGCATATGCTACATCCTCGTAAACGTATACCTCAGCCGAAGAATGAATAGCCGTATACAGTTCTTAGCTAATCTCCTCTTGCATCGGCTGAGCTGAAGATTCTGACATTTTTCTTTCATTGCAGAACTTGTAAGCTCCTGGCCTTCAAATACACTTGCACTAGATAGACAGACAAAAAACACTTTGCACTTTCCTTGCATTTGTAAACAGACTTTGAAATACTAAGCCTTTTCATGCAATAATAGCAACTTTTTCCAATGTGGTAGGCGAAAGCAAGCATTTTACATTTAATTCGGCATGTACCGTTAATCTGGCAACTCGTGCAAGATGAACTAATTGCTATTCTGAGGCGGCCAGATTTCATTATCATATTGGGCGATCGTGTGATAAGCTCTAATCTCCTTAGAAATTGAGCTTGCAACTGGCCTTCTAACCTTGCGTTAGCATGTACTAGCAATTAATATCCTGGCTGAAATGATTATGCCAAGCAAATGATCACAGCCTGAAAAGATACGAGTATCGCCTTGGGCTCTGGGATGTGCTTGAAATTTGACACAATAGCCTACGGCCATACATCCCTTCACCAACAAGTGCCACCTTTTTAAAGCTAATTAATCAACTGCATTTAATTAAACATGCCTTGAGCCATGCTATCATGCATGTACCGACCCAAAATGTGAATGAACGCAGACTCGACTTTCGAGATGGCAGCTAGCATACATCACATTTCTTTGAGGCGGATTGGCATAGGTCTTGTCAATTTTTCTATAAATAGGCCAGTAGACAGCAAGCAAACATACTTAACGTTTAAGAAGTGATAAGTCAGTAGTAGATTGCTAAGCAAATCCTTTCATAGGTTAGGTGGTGAGCAGATTTGGCATTATCTTAGCAGACTTAGGAATAGTGTCAGGATAATGGATACCCCAATTCGCCTAACCTCATTTAAATCATAGACGATGTTTTTAGGTGAGATCTCCACTAGAAGGCTCAAAAGGATGACAAATAACAAGCACTCGCTGGTTCTGGTAGCCATTAAGTGGGTCCTAGGCAAGGATTGCATAGAATATGAAGATAAGTATAGGGTGAACACCGACGTATGCTCACACTTTGTAGCGTCCATGCTAGACATTTGCATTCCCCGGCCACTTATCTTGAAGTTGGTTAAATAAATCTTCCTAGAGAAGTACTTGAATGGGCTCGACCAGGTTGTTACACATGCTGCATATGGGATAGGCCTGCCAATAGCCAACGACCTGCGTCACTTTATCGAAAAAGAAGCTGTCGTCGTTTGGCTGCCATTCCTCAGCGGATTCCGCCTGCAGACCCATGGCCAGCACCAACAAAGGGTTACTCAAGCCCTATACTTCTTGTTCCAAAGCTACAACGTGATACCCTTCTATGATGTAGACTGGTATAATGACTTCAAGGACCTAGTGTATACACCACCAACAACGACTGCGTTGAATGATGCTGCTAGTGCCACCGATGAGCCCATGATCGAGGAAGAAGTGGACACTACGGTGAATGCATCAATTGTTGCCAGCCATTCCTGTGGATAGATAACCCCTTTGCCTTCTTGCCTAAACATGTAACTCACCTAGTCCAGATAAGCCTAATAAAAGGAAATCATATATATATACTTTGATACTTGTACATTTTAAAAATCGGCATCCCAGCCATTTTGTAAAATAGGAACATATATATATAAATATATACTTCTCTTTTTAAGGAAAATCTATGCTCCTTTTTGCTTCTGTGTTTAATTTTTCTGGGTTTACAAATTTTGTATGCTATTTCTCCATTTATGAGTATATTTTGTGTAAAGCAACTCTGGTGTTTTACCCACCAACAATAATAAGCAAATGCGTAGAAAGACAATTGATTCAGCAAAAGAACAGGCCAAAAATAGGAAAGAAAAAAAATGTTATTTACAACCGTACAAGGTAGATCTTTATGCCTAATGGAACAACTTAAGATGAATCCCATTGACTAAGATTTCTAACGGCTCTTGTTCCATATTTTTCAGCTCAAAAGCGTTGTGTTGCATGCACCGAATGATTTTGAAGGGTCCCTCCCATAGGCTGTCAAACTTACCATGTTGACTTGGCTTTGTAGCCCTGCTGTCATATTTTAGTACTAAGTCTCCACTTTTTAAACCTTGGTCGGAGGCCTTCTTGTCAAACCATCGTTTGACCACCTATTGACGACTTGTCATTGCTATTAGGGAATTCTCCATTTTTTCTTGTACTTCCAGTAGTTCAGCGAGTCGAACCTCCATGGCATCATTTTGTTCTATCTCAAGAGACTTCAATAACTGTATCACCGGGATCTCCATAGAAATAGGTAATAGCGCCTCCTTCCCATATACCAGCTCATAGGGCGAAGTCTTGAGGACTTGCTTAAGAGTTATGTGGTTGGCCTAGAGTGTTTTTCAGAGATTTTTATGCCATTCCCTCTGGTGTTCTGAGCCAACCTTTTTAAGGAGTCAGACTAAACTTTTGTTTGTCGACTCGGCTAGGCCATTTCCCTGTAGATAATAGTTTGATGATGTTTTAAGAAATATGCTATTTTTTAATGCAAAGTGACATACCTTTGTACCTAAAAATGCTCTGGCGTTGTCTGAAATGATTGTCTTCGGAGGGCCAAACCTTGTCACCAGTGCTTCAAGAAAGTCTACAATCTCTGTTTCTGTTGCCCCCTTAAGGGGAATAGCTTCTGCCCACCTCATAAAGTAGTCTGTAGCTGTTAAAGTCCACTTATGTCTAGCACTAGAAATTGGGTTGATCATTCTGATGAAGTCTAGGCCCCATTGTGCAAATGGTTCATCCGCCACGATAGGTTTGAGGGGCATCGCTGAATTCTTCCTTCTGTCAGAGAAGAACTGACATTTTTTATAAGCCCTTACCAGAGAGTAGGAATCATTGAAAAGTGTAGGCTAGTAATATCCAGCTCACAGGACCTTGATGGCGGTAGTTTTAGCAGAGAAATGTCCTTCGTCGCTATTGTGAAATGCATCGAGGATCCTCTGCGCCTCCCCTGAAGTAACGCATCGCAGGAGCACACCATTGAAATTTCTTTTGAAAAGAATTCCTTCTACCAACGTATATCCACAATTCTGTAGCCGGTAATACCTTCTTTTTTGGGATGAGAGACCTGGTGGATACCTTCCGGTTTGCATGAAGTTCATTCTATTTATCAACCAATCATCTTCCAATCTAGATCCATTTATTAGGACGAGCTCTGGCTATTCTTCTTTGGCAGGTACCCCCTCGTTCTGTGCCATATACTCACACGGTCCTCTACCTTTGATAGTCTTGGTAGGCCTGACCTCAATATCATACTCCAGGATCTTGGTAATCCAATTAGCCCTTTTTTCTATGATCTCTCCCTCCATGATGTATTCCCACACACTAGAATGTGTGACATATACCAGAACTTTGTTACAAAAAATTAGATGGTGAAACTTTTTAAGTCCCTTTACTATTGCGAAGGCCTGTCTTTCGACGAAGTTATAATTAGCCTCATATTCCTTTAGGGTTTAGAAATAGAATGCAACTGGATGCTCTCCCTTCTTTATCTGTTTGAATCAGAACAGTAGCGATACTGGATTTGCTACTGAAGGCATACATTATAAAATCTTTACATTGATCTGGATTAATTAACACCGGGGCTGTGGAGATCGCTTCCTTGACCTTTTCAAAAGCCTCCCGAGCTTCTATTGTCCACTTGAAAGCTTGATCCTTTTTTAGCATTAGGGTGATCGGCCTAATCATTCCCGCAAAATTGGAAATAAATTTGCTGACGAAATTTACTTTGCCCAGAAAAGACTGGACACCTTTCTTATTTACCAGAAGGGGAAGTTTCTTTATAGCCCTTACTCATTCGAGGTCAATTGAAATACCTTCCTTAGACACAACATGCCCTAACAGCTTGCCCTGCAGTACTCTGAATACACATTTCTTTGGATTTAGGGAAACCCCGAACTCTTGGTACTTTTAAAAAACTAATTCCAAATGATCAAAATGATCATCTTTAGATTTAGAGAACATAGTAAGGTCATCCAAATAGATTATGATAAAATTATTGATCAGTTCATTGAATGTGATGTCCATAGCCTGCTGGAAAGTTGCCCCTGCATTGGATAAACCAAAAGGAATTTTAGCATATGCAAATGTTCCCCACTTGGTAGTGAATGTAGTCTTGTGCTGATCTTCTTCTTTTACTTGAATCTGGTTATAGCCAGAGAAGCCATCCAGCAAAGAGAATATTTCTGTTCCTGTGACAGTCTGGAGGATCGATTCCATAGAAGGCAATAGATAGTGGTCTTTCAGAGATGCTCTGTTCAGGTCTCAAAAGTCTACGCATAAGCAGATATCACCATTCTTCTTTTAGACTGGTACCAGATTTGATACCCAAGTACTATGTTTGATTGGGAAGACAATACGTGACTCAATGAGTTTGGTCAGCTCTTGTGCCATCAAGGCCTCAACTTTAGGGTTAACTAGCCACTGTTTCTGTTGGACTGGTTTCACACCTTCCGTTAGCTCAATAGTATGTTGAATGATGCCAGGATCATAACCCTCCAGATCATCGTAGAACCAGGCCACTACTCCATATTTTCCACAAAAATTGATAAGCCTTTCTCTATCTCACTGTGAGACATCTTTTCCGACCTGAACATTCCTGTCATCAGAGACCTGAAGGTTTTCATAATCACTTTTGTCTGCCATGAATTTTTGCTTATCATTTTAGGCATCATTACAATCGAAAAAATTCTCGAGAGTAACTAACTCTTTCGGAAGTTTGTTTGACTTGAGCTACATAATTTGTCCTTTGTAGGCCTCGCCGATCTTTGGTTGAAGTTGATCAGCAAATTCCCTAGAGTGTTGGATAAATGAGGCAATGTGCTCATCGCTCTCAAAGACCTGCCAACTCTAATCATTATCGGGGATTGCTAGTCTAACAAGCACTCGCACTCAATATTTGTTCTGAAGCAAGTCAAAGACAGGATCAAACTGAGCACCAATCACTACCATGCGATCTGCATCGCCATTCTGCATTCGGGGAATGGTCAGGATGTTGAAAGCTTCAAAACTTTCCACTAGGTCCCATATTCGATGCCGATAGGATCTCATGCAGATATTTTTTGCTGCAGAGATTCCTCGGACCTGATTAACTACCAATTCAGAATCTCTGAACACAATCAATTGCTTGATACCCATTCGTTCCGCTAGGCTTAAGCCTTGGACTAACCCTTCATATTTAGCCTCGTTGTTTGAATAGGAAAATTGGAAATGGAAAGACCTCAACAACTTTTCATTCTGTGGGGATATTATACATACCCCTACTCTAGCTCCAACTTTGCTCCTTGCTCCGTCAAAATACAATGTCCACAGCTCATTTGCTTGGTCATCGTAGGATTCTTTGGCAACCTTCGGAAGAACTTGGTCTTCATCATAAATTACATATGTGCCTAATCTAGTAGCATGATAATTCCCGAAAGGATCATTATTTATGTGTTCACTCAACAGAGCATCTTCCTTATCATTTTTGTCTCTGCTCACCTTCTCCTCCTCTAGTAGTTCGACATTGTACATGTCCTACTTGGTGATGGAGGTATGTGCGGCCTAAAAATTGATCAGGGCCTCATCCGCCACGTGTTCAGAATGTAGAGCCTCTGATTCTATCTTCATTTTTGCACCATGCTTGGTCCTAAGTATTAGATGTGACCAATCTAAAGACAAATATCCACCTACCTTTGAAGTAAATTCTCGAGATAGATAGAGATTGAACATAGAAGGGACATCTATGATCACTGTATCTTGTGGGACTGTGATACTTGGGCAGGCAAATAGTGTTAATGGAAGCGCTTTGATGACACCCACAATATCAACTTTATTTCCATCCAGCTGCATCACCCCTTTCTTCATAGGTTCGTAGCTGAGTCCCAAGGCTTCGACTATCAATTTTGGCATAACTATTGTACTAGCACCTGAATCAATCATAGCGTTGTGTAATAGCTTTTCCCCTACAATGAGGGTCAAGAAGAAGGGTTGAGGTTTTGGCCTACCTCCACCTTCTGTATGGGATTCCTTCGCTTTGTCTGCAAGAACCTTAGCCGGTGACATTTGATAAATCACCTCGGTACTGGCAAAAGGCTCAGTTGGTACTGAGCTGATCTCTTGTTGAAGCACCTTTTGTAGCATAGTTTTCTGTTTCGGGATAGCTAGAATGTCCCATAAAGACACATTAGCGGATGAATTCTTTAATTGTTCCACAACATTAAAAGGTGAGGAGCTCAGAGATTTCTACTCCTTTGCCCTTGTTATAATAATTTCTTTCTGTGGTTGAGAAGGTAAAGAGACGGTCGAAGCGCCAGGAATTTGATCGAACACGCCTTTGCGTTGTAGGCTGTCTGAGAGTGAAACAACGGGCTCACCCGTGAACCTCCTTTTTGATCGTGTGTTATAGTCGGACTCTACCTGCAGCGTTTCGGTTGTGGACGTGCCATTTGCAAACACCATTTCCTCATCTTCCATCCATGAGAAAAGTGCATGATTAGGAACAATATCAGACTCTTGCTCTAAAGACATTCCTTGCATTTGAGTGGTAAGGACCGCATTCTCCATTGTCGAGGCATATATGTATTCTCCATTTTCTATCGTAGTACCTTGACTACGTTGCTTTGCTACCTTTTGTTGTAAGTTGCCACGCGGACAATTTCGGGGCATATGCGCATCATTGCAAGGGAAACACTATGGATTGATGTCATCAATAAGATTGTTTTGTCCCGCGGTTAATTCTCTACTAGAGCTTGGTGACGTACCTGCTAGCGGTGTAGGCACCAGAACCATTTGGTTTGTAGCCGCCACAGGTGGATTAGTGTGAGGCGCATTCTGATATTGATTTTGCTGATAGGTAGGGCATCCACTTTGATAGTTTTGATATGCGGGCCATGGAGGTATTGCTTGGTTCCACTTGAGAGTTGTTATGTCATTTACCATAGTTCGCAACATCTCCTTGAGGTCACCTATTTCATCCTTGGAAGAACCCGATATAGAGGCCAAGTTTTCAGGAGCGGTTGTATATGAGTAATTCGACTGGGGAGTTGCTGGCGCACTAGTTGATGCAGTCTCTTGTGCAAAGGTCGATATCTCAGGAAATATTAGCACAATAGGTCAAGGAGGCAATTTCCCGTAATCTATTAAATGATTCTCCGCTTTGATAGTGGTAGCATAAGCATCTGGTAGAGTGGCTCCTCCCAAAGACTTGATCATCACAGAAATGTCAGGATTAGTAGATTTTAGGTAAAATATGAATGTCAGTTCTGGAGTTGGGCAGATAGTCATAGGAATCCTCTGCCAATTTAAGTGAAATCGGGCATTGAAATCGGTCAGAGCCTCCTGGGGCACTCATCTTATAACTGATAGCTGATAATATAATGAATAATGATCTTCGTCATTTGAGAACCTTTCATAGAATGGATCTCCGAGGTCATCCCAAGTGCGAATGGTATTAGGAGTTAGTGTTCAGTACAAATCCAGAGCTTTGCCTTTGAAGGATGCAGCAAGGAGCCTCAAGGCTACATTTTGCACTGTAATACTGTGTACCAGACATACATCCGCTACATCCTCCAAATGTTCTACTGGCATTTTTGTCTTATCTCCCACAAATTTGGGAAGAGCTTTCAGGGCTGAAACTGGGATAACGCCCCAAACAGCAGGCGCTACTGGAGCTACTAGGGGACTTCCAGCATCCCATGCTACATAGTTTCTATTCGCGGCTAGCAACATAGTGAGAGGAAAGGGTGGTGGGGATGGAACGGTTACTAGATGATTTGCGACCTGGATTGTTCTTAGCGGAGGTACTAGTAAACATGGGTTATTTGCAGTCTGGGATCTAGTTACAGGCCGATGACTCATACACCCCTCTATAATGCAATTTCATTAGTTCGAGTCCCACCAGGCATGCAAGAAAAAGGGTACAACTGTTGACGCCAAAAAATGATGAGGTAACAGTGCCTTATTGAAAACTTAGTTCAAGGGGACCCCTTTGCGCCAAACTGAGTGAACTCTGAATTTTAAAAAAGCCGGCTTCTTCTATAATGGGTTTTAGAAAGGGAAAAAAAATGAATACAATGAAGGAAAGTCTAATCTAAGGTGATGCGCCAAAATATGCTGATGGGCATGATAAATCATAGATTTAAGGGCCTGAATGGTGTTATCATGTTCAAAAACATCAGAAACTTAAAGGTATAGTATAAACAATTCATTTATTGACATAAAATAGTATTGCATACATCCTTACCACTAAGAAGAGTTATTTAGACATGATTTAGATAAGCAAGCTTGCATTCAATATATAGAAGTCATGTCAAATGAAATGATTAAGACAATAAAAAAAGCACAGTTTATAGTTTAATCAATACATGAAAAATAGAAAGGCCGAACAATTGGCATAGTCTGAAAGTTTCTTGCAAATAAACATATAAGAGAGGCCTGGTGTCTCTTGCTATAACCAGTATCCTTTTTCTTAAAACTCTTGGATCTCTTTATTGGGGTTTTTTTGGTTGATAGAGAGAACATATATATAGCCAGAGAGAAAACTCCCACCATTGTGAAAAGCTGTAATAGAAATGATCCCACAATCTCCTGCAATGATGCCGGAATCAAAAGATTTCCAATGCCGTTACAATGGCAACGAGTTAAAACACGACATCTGGATATTCAGGTGCAGGTGCGCCCTTTGTAATGATGGCAGTGGTCCCAGCCAAGCTTCGAGGTGACAAGTGCCATCCACCACTTCAGAGAACTAAGACAAGTAGCACCCGATAACATAATCTCGCTTAGCCAGCCCATCGCCTGCTTCGATGATCAGTGTAAGGCACATAGCAGCCCGTCGCGGCCCGAATGAGAATTCCTCTTACTGCTGTTGAGAGACTGCGAAGAAGCAACACGTGTACAAGGGGTTGAGGTCCCTCCTAAAGTGGGGAGAAAGCCACCTGAATCAGGTGTGAAAGACGCGTGGCAGCGTTTCGCAGCCCGCTGTGTTCACCTCCTTGCTGTGTTGAAAAGGCTATGAAAGGTTGCCACCTGGCAGAAGGTAAGGCCCGCCAAAAAATAAAGAAGGCCTACGGAAGCATTTCGTAGCCCGCAGTTGCTTATTTTATCCTTGCAAGAAAAGTTTGTGATACACCGCCACGTACCAAGATGTGGGCCCCTCTAACAATCTTAGGAGTGATGGCCCTTGTGGAAGGCTTTCACAACCTGAAGAGACCACAAAGCAACAAGAAATAAAAGTCTCCATAGGCGAGGTACGTGGACGCCCAGTGCAACATTTTGGGACCCAAAAGGGAAGCTGCTATCTGAAGTTGCGAAGTGAGAAATGCGCAAAGGGGAAGATCAAAACTTGTTGGAAAGCCGAATAAATTCGGTGACGTACCGGCCAACACAGAACATTTACAAAAGGAACTCGAAGGGAGTTGTTTGAATCTTTATTTTAACAGTTATGATTCTTTCCTCTACAACTAATTTACATATTTATTGACTCATTTTTATTTATTATTACTTTTTCTCTCTTCTACTAAGTATTAAGTAACATATAGTTTCTACCCTTATCCATAACTTATTTTGGCTCCATTAAGCACTTACCATTAAGAGAAATAATTAAATGGATCAAGATGTTGTAAAATGTGTCATAAATATGTATCAATATTTATGTATCTACTTGGAACCAAAATAATGGTGGGGGAAGAAATTCAATGTTGCACCATTGATAAATGTTTGTTGGACACACTTGCAATCTTAGTAGTAGATTCATTCATGAGCTATGTTGATCAAATCAATCGTGTTGAATCAGAATGACTTACCAAACACACTAAAGAAACATACTTATGTAAGAAAGGATCCTTGTTGGCATTTCACTATAAACTTCCTTGGAATTTACAGCTTGTATCATATTTACTCCTTTCTAAGAATTTTCATGCAAAATATGTGCCTACTCTTATGTGATAAATTGAAAATCCACAACTCCATCAACTTTCCACCTAGAAAGAAATTGTTGACTACTACTTTCTTCTCTCACCTTGCAATCCCCAACTACATTTGGAAAATATGCTACACAAGCTAAACATTGGTAGAGATGTATTTTGATATTCTTAGTTATATCTTTGATGCTATCAACTTTAATAAGCATATTACAATAAAATTTTATTTTTCAAGGAAAAGAGTGTGGTTGATCCAAATATTTAATCCCAAAAGTGTTATCACTTTTTGTTAAAATCCCTCCTTATAGTATGTAGTAGGTCCTTTGTGTATTTGAATGAACCAAAAAAATATAGTTTCATGTTATTGCATATGATAATGTGTGTGTTTCAAGTTCAACATTTATTGATTACATGTGTGGTTAGACCATTATCATTAGAATTGTTGACATTAATTAAAGCTACACAAAATTGCAAGTTTGTATCTTTTTGTACGACTAATCAATAATGGAGGGGTGTAGTTTTAACAATTATTTGTGAAAAACCTTGATTCATAGGAATTCTTGTTAGGGAAATAGATGCTTTTGGGTCCTTTTTGGGGGATGAAATCCTTTTATATAAACCATTACACACCCTTTCCATTGACATCGAGTCATTGAATGTGATTGAGGTTGAAGAGTAGTAAATCTTATTTTTCCTTTACATGGGTGTTCCTCATGACTTTGATGAATTTGACATGCTTGATAAGCATGACATTGACAACAACCACAATTAGGGTTCTTGTAGCATCCCATCTCCTTATAGGTTTTAGTAGCTAATTTCATAGATATAACTGATCAACACACCAACTTGCATGCAACAAGGAAATATGATTCTTGACCTAAGAAATTTATTAAGTGGGTAGCATGTTGCATATGATAATACTCTATCCCTTTTTGTAAGAATGAAAGGAAAAATTTCCTTGAAATGATCGTACAAGGCATTGGAAAGTCATACTTGATTTGTAGAATAAGATGTGCATCCTCTAAACCCATTTCGTTCTTCTCAATTGACCTTCTTGTTATTACTTGTTCCAACTAGTGTTGCATTGCTTGTTCTAATTGGTGTAGCAACACTCAACATTAATGAATCCACAATCTCTACCACCTTTCACATTTCATTAAAAGATATTAATTCATTTGAGTTTGGCCAACATTGGAAACATTTCATGAGAGTATGGTATTTTTTTCAATACATTGTACTAGACAAAATGCATTTCATCAAGATTAAGTTGTTGAATCATAAGCAATTCAATCTTTTTTCAATCAATTCGGTATTCTTATTAGTAACTTAATTTGACTATCCCTTATCAAAAACATTATTACTATGTATGTTAAGTTTTATATAAAAGATCACTATAACTCAACATAATTGTTATATTGAACAATATATACTAATCCTCTTTATAGATTATAAAAAAATCTAATACCTACTATACAATTACTAATTAAGTAAATTAATTAATTTGAATTAAACAAATCCGTAAACATTATTAAAAAAATTTACTTTCATTTATATTGACAATGACGCTTAGTGAAAACTTGCATGCTTCTTTGAAATTCTAAACTTCTCTCAAAATATCTAGAATGATTGTTTCTATTTACATTAACTGTCATTTCTTGCCATTAATATCATTTGAATAAAAAATTATATGAAACTTAAAGGAACAAAATAATTACAAAGAATAAGACAACCAACAAACAAACTGTCAATAATGCAAAGATGATATGATCTCAAAAGAGCAAGAATGTGTGGTGGCTGAAATTGTCTATGCAGCCCTCAAAATGAACATTTGACCATAATTATTAATTAATTAAAAATAACGATACAATGCATTCTTTATTTTTAATTAATTACTAATTAAAGCCAAAAGTCTGTTTTGAGGGTTGCATAGACAAAGAATGTGGGGAATTGTCTATGCAACACTCAAAATGAACATTTGAATGTAATTATTAATCAATTAAAAATAAAGATACAATACATTCTTTATTTAAAAAAAACATACAGTCAAATGTTCATTTTGAGGGCTGCATAGACCCAATTAATTAAAAATTAAAGTCAAAAATCTATTTGGAGGACAGCATAGACCAAGGAAAAAAAAAACGTGGGGAATTGGCTAAGATTTCAATCTCATGGTCTTCTGTTTACCGATTCCTATACATAGGAACAAATTTGTCTTAGACCCACTCTGCAATAAGTAGTTTACGTGCGAGTCTGTCACTCACAAAATACGTGTGACGCTATCTCCTTACACTGCGCAGAAATTCCCTAAACCGGCTCAAAAACCTCTGTGTGGTGCGGTGCATATGCATTCCAAGTTTCTGGAATGAATCTTCACCTCATATTGTCCAGTGTTTTTTATTATTCTGTGGCAATTATGTCGTGTATGTTAAAATGGGTTGGTTCCCGGAATGTCGAGTGTATAAAGATATCGGATTCAATTAAGAGACGTAGAGACATCTTATACGTTGATAATTTACGTATCTTATTTGAGAATGTAAAATTAGATAAAACTGGAAACTTCTTCATCGTTATCTTAAATCCTATTGACTTCTGTGGATTGTAGATGCTATAAAAATATGTCATTTCGTTCATTGCAGACTCACAGATTTCCCTTTTCTCATAGCATGGAGTCCCTGAATGCGGCCGTGACTATTGGACTTGGGATTTTCTTCTTCTTCTACTGTATTTTGTATAAGCCGAGGAGGAGCAATGGCAGCAAATTGAAACTGCCTCCTGGACCACGTCCATGGCCTGTCATAGGAAGTCTCCATCTCTTGGGAAACCTTCCTCATCAGGCTCTTACGACGCTGGCAAAAAAGTACGGATCCATTATGTGTCTCCGTTTGGGCTCCGCCCCCGCTGTTGTGGCGTCTTCCCCTGCAATGGCCAAAGAGTTCCTCAAAACGCATGATTTGGTCTTTGCAAGCAGACCGATCTGTACAAACGGGAAATAAACATGCTATGATCATAAAGACGTGGCGTTTTCCCCCTGTGGTGCGTACTGGAGGCACATGAGAAAGCTGTGCACGGTGGAGCTGCTCACGGTGAAGAGAAACGATTCTTTCAGATTTGTGAGAGAGGAAGAAGTGTCTGCCATGATCACCTCCATATGGCAGGAAAGCGGGCACGGAGCGCAGTGTGTGGATATGAAGAAGAGGCTCTCCTCCCTTACTCGAAATATTATCTGCAGAATGTTTGCCAGCAGGACGTATTCCGACAACGAATTGAGTGGAGGGCTTGGCTTTAAACAAATGAATGACGAGCTGTTTGCTGTGGGCGGTGCATTTTGCGTTGGTGATTTCATTCCTTATCTCGGCTGGCTCGACTTGCAAGGATTCCGTGGTCGCATGCAGGCCGTTCACAAAATATTCGATGGATTTGCTGAGAAAGTAATCGATGAGCACATTCATCGTAGATCGGGAGAAAGAAAAGCGAAGGAAGAAGATCATGTTGAAGATTTGGTAGACGTGATGCTCGACATGGCCGAGACGGAGGGTCAAACAATCTCACGAGTCAACATTAAAGCAATCATATTGGTAAGTTAAAAATTTGGGATCTGCTTTAAAAAATGCTTTTCTGTTTGCCAGTGTATATTTTCTCAAGAAGAGAAAAATTGTGCAGGACATGTTATCTGCCGGAACAGAATCATCGTCGACAACAGTAGAATGGGCAATGACTGAGCTGCTGAGGAATCCTGCAACGCTAGCACGAGCGCAGCAAGAGCTGGAATCTTCAGTGGGCAGAAATCGCAGAGTAAAGGAGAGTGACGTCGTGAAGCTGGACTACTTGAGATGCGTGGTGAAGGAAACTTTTAGACTTCATCCGCCAGTTCCTCTGCTCCACCACGAGTCGATGGAAGGGTGCAGCGTTGGAGGATATTTTGTTCCGCCAAAGACAAGGGTGTATGTGAATTTGTGGGCGATGGGAAGGGATGAAAACGTTTGGAACGATGCTCATCAGTTCAAGCCCGAGCGGTTTATGGGCAATGATAAGGACGTGAGAGGCCAGGACTTCGATTTGCTGCCCTTCGGAACAGGAAGAAGAGGATGCCCTGGGATTTCCACAGGTCTTTCTGTTGTTGAGTTGGCACTTGCTCAGCTTCTTCATTGCTTCGACTGGACTGTGGAGGGTGAGGTGGATTTGGAGGAAGAGTTTGGATTAACTGTTCCCAAAAAAACTCCACTGCTTGTCTGCCCTTCATGGAGGCTCGCAGCTGAATATCCTATTTAAGAGAGTGTTGTCTGATAGGTGTCTTAGCTATTACATATATAGTATTATTTTCAGATTCGTGTTGTAAGTTGCTCACAGCTGAATATCCTATTTAAGACAGTGTTGTCTGATAGGTGTCTTTACATAGCTATTACATATATAGTATTATTTTCAGATTCGTGTTGTAAGTTGCTCATAGCTGAATATTCTATTTAAGAGTGTTGTCTGATAGGTGTCTTTGCATAGCTATTGCCTATATAGTATTATTTTCAGATTCGTGTTGTAAGTTTTTACCATTATCTTAACTGATTAGATCTTGTGCATCACCTAGTCGACATATCTGATGCAGAACAAAACCCACTATAGCATGTATGGAATGGTTACCGAACAGCTCCTTCATATTATAGACCATAGAGCATCATGCATTGAGGACTTATTTTAATTTTGTAATCGTAGTATAGGGTGTACGTATTATTAACTACAAATATTTTGGATGAACCTTATATATAACCCCATGATCATTTATATCATATGAATTTAAAATACTACAATTTTAGATAGTTTATATTTTAGTGTATACTCAATTGTTTTTTTTTTGAAAAATATATTTTATATATTAGAGATATACTTAAAATATAATCCTTATTGCACAAACTATGAATGGAAGTCACACCTTAAGAAAAAAGACCCCAAAAAGAATAGCAGTGGCTTATTAAAAATAATTATATTAAAAGATATATTAATTCTTACCACAAGAAACAAGGGTATGAATATGTATAAATTTAACATTAATACAAGTTATAAAGCTAGTTGAGGTAGAGAATGATTATATGATTTGCTTCCAAATCTACACTACTAGAAAGAAACAGTTGACATTATCATATATATAGGTTCCCAAAGCACATATATTTCATTTTTATTTTCTTCTTATGCCACCTCATGTATGATTTGGTTAAATGGAAAGAGCCAAATGAAATATGTTTTCCTAGTGGGGAGTAGGACATATTTTTGTACATCTAGAAGTTATGGTAATAATTGATAATGTGGGGATAATTAAGCCAATTCATTAATTAATATGTACACCCTACATATCAAAATCCATGACCATTAGTAGAATATATATGGCTAAGAGAATCTAGAGACACCTCATTCACATCAACTCATGTATAACACTCTTAATTCTTAGGTACATTTTAAACAATCCTAATTTAAAGTCTATAGTGATGTAGAGTTTGTTAAGATCCTTTTAGAAATACTTAAAACTAAAGATCATTCACTTTCTTATAGATGGATTATTATACCCTAGAAAATCACACTTAGGAATTTATTTTGATAAATAAATAGCTATGGACAAATGAAAAGTAAGGGCCTTGGTTGAGATACACTAATTTGTGGCCCCTATGTCAATCAAGGATATTTTCAAGTATTAATATGTCTAGAAAAAATTTATTGTAGGATACAATATATTATATTTATCTATAAAATTAAATTAAAATTAATATTCCAATATTTTAATATTTTCAAAAATTCCTCCAAACCATTTAGTTCTTGAAGCAAAGTAAATGGTTCCTTGAAGAGGATGATGGGTATGGCATGATGAATGAAGGGGTTTGTTGGGTAGAGGAAGGAGATTGAGTTTGAGGGGATTGTGAAATGTATAGGAAAAGGGGGATAATAATATCACTCTTCTCCACATATTCATTCAATAATGTCCTAGGAGCCCTAATTGGATTGACTATCAACCTCACAAGGTGAGTCAATTCTCAACAAGGAGGACAAAGGAGGGGATTTTTTCATCTTTAAGGGGTTCACCACCAAGCAAAAGCTCAAGGAAAAGAAAAATAAGCATTCAACTCACAAAATCTAATAATGCAAGCTAAACGAAGGATGCAAATGATAAAATTATGCAATAGGGAGTTAGGATGTATGTACCTAGAAATTCTTGAGATGCTGTGAGGATTCCACAAATGCAAAGAAGTTTTCAAAATGTGGTAGGGAGGACTAAGACGCCCTTACTATTGTCTTTGTCTCGCTGTTGTTTTTCAGGGTAGATGTAGAATCTTCATACGTTGGAATCGAATTTGGAAGAATTTCTAAAAAATGTCCTCGAGAGGACTAAGACACCTTTACTGTTGTCTTAGTCCTATTTGGAATTTCATTAATTTAATAATAGGTTTGGAATCTATTTAATTTAGATAATTGGTGATGTGCATTTAGTAAATGAGGTGAATAAAGGGTTTTGTGGATAAAACTACTTAGTAAATGTAATTAATTACTTATTGTAATGATGAGTAGCTATTATTTTAGATAAAATATTTACAATTGCAACAAATCATACTCTCCCTCAATTATATGTATGAGATTCATAATCTCATGAATAAGTGAATGAAGGTAATCTTCTCACTAAATATTAGCTACTTGATCTTCCTTAATGATTTTTATTATTATGATTTTATGATCATATATTTTTTATTATTTTTAATTTAGTTTACCTAACCATAAAATATAATTACATCATCATATGTATCTTAAAATAGATTTTTTTTCTTCTAAATAATAATATTACATTACATTTATATCATCCCTTCTCCTCTTCCTGAGCTCAAAACATCATTTTTATCTTAATATACTCTTCATTCTCATTCTAATTTACTTTAATCATAGACATATTTATCAATTCAATGTATTTTAATTAGATTGTGTGCTTGACACTTTAAAAATTCAATACAACTTAATTTCATACTTGACAACTCAAAAATAAATTGAAAATACCAATCCATCATATTTTCTAAACCATGTGATTTAATTTGTTCTTAATTTCAAACCATCCTTTTATGTGGCTTTCCAATTTTTCTAGACTCTGGAAGTATGGCAATGTTTGACAATCCAAAAACTTTATAGTCAATGAGGTTGGCAATCCAAGATTAGTAATGACAAATGCCAAGAAGTCAAGATTAGTAATGAGGCTGACGTGTTTGACAATCCAAGATTAGTAATGACGAATGACAAACAGACTATCAAGATTAGTAATGATGAATGGAAAGAATGAAAGGGCTTCTAGTGTTCACCACCAAGTGATTTAAAAAAATAAAAAAAACATATACAATGACTGCATACTATTGTATCTATGCATATGCAATTGCAATCCACATTTTAAAGCTCTATTTAATATTTATACTTTAGTGGTTAACAATATTTAAATGTAAGGTAAGGTTCATGAGGAGGGTTTTTGGTAGATGCTAGTGAAAATTTGTTGGTTGTCTACATACATATGTAAAAGCATGAATAGTGGTTTCAATTGTGTACTATTTTTCAAAACTATTAATCATTTTTTGGTGCTTGTGGATATTGATATTTAAATTAGACTAGATTAAATTAACCTATGTCTTTCATACTTTTGTGGAATTTAACATGTTAGTGGGGCCATTGTAGACAACTTCTGGGTATTTGTGGATATGACGAGTGGAAGATACTTGTGGCAGAACATGAGAGCTCACACCCACAAAATAAAATCCAATTAAAATCCCTCCATTGGTTTTGAGGGAAATAATCTTTTTCTAATATTTTTATTTCTAGTTCCAATCACTAATTAATCCTCAAGTTCCAAATGCTTTGCATCTTTTAGGTTTCTTTTTGGTTTATTTAAAAGATTCACCCCACCAAATATTGAATCTTGTTCATTTATCTGTTAAGACGCATTATGGAATTTGGAAAATTTTCTCATCTAATTTATAAACTTAGGTTCCTTGTAGTCAACAGAGATGTGTACACACAAGTTCTTAAAGAATATTTTTTATTTGTATTTTTGTCCATGTTATTTGGATATAGCATCTTTAATTCTTGAAAACTATATTTAATTAATGAATTTTGGAATGAGTCACTTTGTATAACTAATTTGTATTTGACTTTATTTTCCTCTTTAGTAGTTGACTTGGTTCAATTAATCTATATTTTTTGTCAATCTTTTGCTCCACAAGTATAAAGCAAGACAAGAAGAACTAACAATATTGAAAAAAAAATTAGTTCTTACCCTGAAGATAAATATCATTGTGTTAGATTTCTCTCCAACTTTAAATATAGAATTTTTTTTTTTAGTATGTGATCCTGAATTAGCTCCTTTTCACCTTCCATCTAATAATTTTAATTATAGCTTAACTAATTAGTGTTATTTTTGGAGTTCTCCTTTTTCTAACCTTTGAATTTTCTACTTTCCATCATTTGTCCAATCATTGTTTCTACTAGTTGTGTGCCTTTACTAGAATCTAATAAGTTTGCATGGATGATTAAAGGTTTTATTAAGAGAAGAGAAATTTGAATTTGATCAAAATTTTCTCTTAGACATAAGGTTTTGAAACTAGAAAAGTGACAAATTATAATGTTCCACATAGTTTCCTAACACAAGGACACTAGTATGGATTTTGGGGATGGGGGGAACAAGGGCCTAAGTTTGGAGATAGTGGACGATGTTGATATACATATAAAAAATGAGAAAATAGTTATAAAAATATTTATAAGAATTACAATGTTGAATTTACAAATGAAACTTTGTCAAATTAGTATACAAGTGTCTTGCCATGAATGAGACACAAAGCACTATGTACAACCACAAGCTTCCCTGCTATCTTAAATGTAACTTTTTTCCTCTCAAGAGAGTTGATGAAGATATAATTAGATCATTTTATCTTGGTAGTTAAAGAACTAGAAAGCTAAGATAGCAATTGAATGGCTAGAGTGGTAGTCAAAGAAATCTGTCCATGGCAATTCCACCATAAAATTGGGGCCTCTTGTGTCATAGTTTCCATATCCATCTTGATCACCTCAAAATAAACCATAATAGTGGAAAATTTTCTCCACTTAATATGAATGATGTTGTCTTGTATGGTATAATACATATTTTTGATGGCCATCAAGAACCCTTCCTTCACCTCAACATTATGTAACGGTGTAACTCTACTTGGCCTTTTCTTGTACCACTTGGGTTTCAATGCATAAGAATCCATGTGCAAGGGATTTTTGAGCTTCTCCCATCTTTGATGAATGATTGGTTGAATGTTTTCAATGTAGAATGCTAATGTGTGGTCCTTCTCTCACACAAAAAACCCTCATTTGGTCAAGCATATTATCAATGCACTCATACACCTCTCATAGGTTAAGTTTATTGGCATCTCCATTCATTATCAACTAGAAGATTGGAGCAATTATGGATATTGTATTTTGCATCAGCCCAAAAACATCACTCTTCACCATATCCTTCACTCTCTTCCCTTACTATATCTTGGACTCAAGCTATCGATTCCATTTTGGTATCATAACCATTAGTTGCAATTCCTCTTTCAACTCAAGAGTTCTCTCCATGAGAATGGAATAGGATGCATATCTAGTATCAATAGGTTTCAATAACGCTTTCTTAGAGAATATCCTTAAGAAGGCATGTGAGCTACAGTGGTTGTAGATATAAATTTACAAATCTCTAGCATCATTGACCACTGATTTTATCCAATCAATCCTTCCCATGTCCTTAAGTGCATTATGTTGGTATGTGGTGACTTATCATGCTATACTGTACACTCTTCATGTATTATTGTTGGGGTTTGGGGTTGGGCTGAGCCCTAGGTAGGGATTCGAGGGCGGTAGCCCCCGAGAAATTTTTATTTTCCCATTTTTTTCACTTTGTCATGAAAAAAGGAAAAATCACTAAAAAAGAGAAAAAATCGATATTGTAAAACCCTAATTCTAGAATCTTCTAAAACGCTTGCTATAAGCAATTTGGATGGGGGTTGTAGTAGGGAATTATTAGTGAGATTGTAATATGTTTTACACTGGATAATAAAATCATTGGATGGCTGTGGTTTTGTGGGTGTTGCCCGAATTGGGTGAACCACGTTAAATTTTTTGTGTTGTCTTGTTTCTACTATAATTTTTTGTGTTATATTTCTCTATTTTATTGATCAAATATGTATTTAAATGTTAGATATCTACTTTTTAACCCTAACACATTATTCATGGAATACACAAAACAAGGAGTCCACAAAATATGTCTATACATTTTTTGAATCAATTTTCCTAAAAAACTGCACACATCAAGGGTTGCATCCATCACTACTAAGACCATATTTTGTGGCCCAACTTCCTCAATAGCATCCTTGAGGATCTGAAACTAAACTTTGATATCTTTGCAATATCTTAAATAGTCAAGTGTGGGTGAAGTGACAATAGTGGTTTACAATTTGGAGGAAGGAGAACTCACAAAAAATGATCCCATGGCAAAAAAATTGGTTTTAGGGGTTCAAACGAACTTATAGGTTTGAGAAAACCCACTTAAATGTATGTCCCCCATTTCCTTCCCAAAAAACCAAAGGAAATGAAAATTAAAAGGTGGTTCACTTGAACCCCTAGGTGTTCGTTTGAACCCCCTTATCCCTCATTCTCCCCCTCAGACACAAAAATATCTAAATTTTTGCACTTCAGAGCTTAGGTTTAAGATAAAAATGGCAGATACTTCACAAAACGAACTAGAATCAGGTAGCCCTTGAAATGAGCTATCCAAAAAATATAATTTTAATATGTTTTTTGTTTTATTATATATTTATTTTTTAGTTTTATTAAACATAGGTTTTTCACCAAAAATCAAGTTCTCTATTCTACACATGTGAAAAAATAGTAGATTATAAAAAATTTGAAAATATGAGTGCACCAGATATTGAAGTCCTTGATCAAACAAAAAAAAAGAATTTCGATACATACAAAAAAATTTACGTTATACATTTGTGCTATGTCTAAATTGTAATTCAGTTTGACTTTAAAACTTGATTAAAGAAAAATATTCAATAAAAGCTATCTAACCAAGTGGAAGCACTAGATATGAGTTACAAATCTAAATTTGAAAGAATCAGAATTTTATCCTTCAAGGAAAAAAAGTTGGAAAAAAAGTTATGTGTTATATGGTTAGTGTCACTTTTTTAAAATGTTGTTTTCTCAAAAAAACTAGTTTTCAATGGAGATGGAAAAAGAAGTGCAAACTGATTCTAAAAAAATTGAAAAAAATATATTTAGAATCTACAGAAAAAATTTCACAAAAATCTAGTTTGCATCATCTTCAAATTCCTCGCAGTTTAGCCACTATAGGTTCCCGAAAGTGAAGATTTAGTTCAAAAAACAATATTTTAGTGTCCAGTTTAGCCACAAATTGTAAACCACTATTCTGGGATCACCCATGCATTAACAAATTATGGTCCCTATATACATGTAACCATGATATTGATGAGTGGATGGTGCCTAATGTCTATCCACCAATCCATGACTATATTGCATCCACTTTGCACCGAACATTACTTCACTTTCTCCATTAACACATTTATCTTGGAATAATTCTTATATAAGATTGTGGTCCTCAATTTTGTCTCCCTTGGTGGCACATATGATGTTCCTTCCCTTCATAGGTCATCAAAATCATCTCCCTATAATAAGGAGATCGAGCCACATGAAATGGAATGCCATTAGAAGTGAAGAATTTTCCAATGGCATAATCTATATCATCCTTCAACTACACATTGAACAACTCAACTAGATTGGGTTATCACTACTAGAATCACTTGTCAACTTGCATTTCTCCCTAGACTTGACTGCATGAGCCCTTCAAGAAGAAGCTATCATATATGAAACTTTCCTCTATAAAGTAGAAGTATAATCATGCGGTTGGCCCTGATGACTCTACAATATATGAGATAAAGTAGTAGATATAGGTGCAGTTATATTGCCATCACTAACACCCAATAACTTATATATCGCATCTCTATATTTCAAGTTTGTTAGTTCCCCAAGAAACTTACATCTATCCACACCATTTTCTTTGGATATTTAGCTTTGGTAATGCTACCAAAAAATTCAAGCCCTAAAGAGTGGCACTTCTACAACCTTCTGCCCCTAAATGTCCTAGGATTTCTATGTAATTTTGTTCTAAATTATTTCAAAGGATACTTATGATTAAAAGGATCCTTAGAATATTTTTCAAGTAATGTGGAGGGGTAATTAATACTTTTAGCTTCACTCAACATGTAACTAGTGGTTTGGATTTGATTAGAATGGACACCCCTCTCAGTCTCAACTTCAAGTGCATAATCAGATTCAATACTTTCACTATGAACCTTATCCTTATCCTCACTCGCGCCATGAGTACTCATTGTGACACTACAATAAATAGTATAAAATTTATAATTTTATAATTCTAAAATTAAAATTCAAACTACACATGCAAAGGATTAAGAAATAAAGATTTTCTTTTGTTTTTTCTTAATTTAGATTACATGAAGCATAGAAGCAGAGGATACATAAATAAAAATCATTGCTTTTAATATTTTTCAACCAAGGATTTAACTTTTATTTTTCTTACTTTAGGTTACACAAAGCACAAAATTATAGGATACACAAAAGTTTCAGTCTTGTTTGACAAACTGGGTATGTGCAGGATCATGATGGGCCAAAAAGTGGTGATATGTGGCTGATGACTTTTTTTTACCCAAAATTGATGAAATGAAAAGGGTTTTTAAAGGAGAGTCTAAGATTTCCATTGATATAAATTATGCTTTACTTTCATTTTAATACATAATTATTATTCATTTTCTATTTGAATCACAACTAAAGTCCTAATTGATAGGTTGATTGAAAAACATTTATAATTTTCAAATGGTATCACCTTTTTTAATTTGAAACATGCATCACATTCTATGCTTTGCATATAATAGGATTAAAAAAAAAATGAATTTCATGAAGTTTTGACCAAGGTGGTCAAACATACGAGTTTTTATATTTTTTAAAAGTTGTAATAAAAAATTCATAATTAATTATTTAATTGGAAAATAATTACAAAAAAATATGCATCACATCGGGACATGAGTCCTCTACATATATGTAAAATCTTATAAAAAAATAATATCATTTTACTATGGTTAAGGTGGTCAGATAGACACCTACTTCTTATATTTCCCTGAAATTTAAGTACTATTGCATTGAAATTTCAAATTTTCACCAAACAGATTTTTTTTTACTAGTAGTTTAGAAACTACATTCAATTTGCTATAGATTCTATTCTTACATGTTTTTGAAATAATATTGATAACTTATTCAAAGTTTTACATCAAGTTGCCTAACTCTGATTTTTCTTAATTTTTCACCACTTAAGGGCTTGTTTTCTCAATGATGATACTACACATACCCAACTTGAAAATAAAATTTAAGTTTCAATGTTGAATTTTGATGACAATATGATCAATGAACAATGAAAATTGCAATGAATCCTTGAATATAAACTTGCAACAATGTCTATGAAATTATGAATAAAACTAAAATATAAACATAAAACTAATGATTTTTTTTTCAAAATCTAGCCCTAGAATCCTACCTTATTTAGAAAATATCTTTCCAACTTGGTGTAGAATCCATCTTATTCTTCTTCTTCTTGCTCCTTCTCACCCCTCTTGCACTTTTAGCACCTCAATTACATTCCTTCACTCACTCTTTTTCTTCTCTTCAACCTAGATGTTGAAATTAAATTATGAGTAAAGATAGGGAATTTTGAGTGTTTCATAGAGTTTAGGAGGCATTGTTGGGGCCCATTGGCCATTAGAGTTCAACTCTAGGCTTTAATTTCAAAGAAAAAAAAAGAAGATTTTTTTTTTAATTTTTAATTTCTTACTTGTAGTGCCTCTCATGTTGCAATCTTTAGTACATATTTTGGATTTGATAGTATGCTTATACCTTTATATTTGATTCAATATTATTCATAGCATCATTATTAGTTGATAGGCTATTCTACATGGGGGAACCCCACCAGCATTTCCCCCAGTTTGACATCGATGGGAACCCCACGAATTGTGGTTGGTAAAATTTTATTACCGTAAAGCTAAAAATTTCGTTCATGCTAGGTATTTTGTGCCATTCAATGTGATATTAAATTTTGTTTGTGATTTGGTGTGGCCAACAATTGAGGAGGTTATTGGCATCTCGAGGAAGTGAAATAATTTCAAACGACTTTTAGCTAAATGTAGTGGAGCTTTGAAATGGTTATAGATAGCAAAATTTAGATGCCAAATTCTCCACCAGTGGAAACACAGTGGATTGTTGCAAACATGGAGAGGGTTGAAAGTCTCATTGCTATACAAATGAAGGCAAAAATAGTGAAGCAAACTGGCAAATAAACGGCTCTTTGATTTTCTCTTCAACAGATACAATATACTCTGATAGAGGACTCTCAAAATCGAGTAAATCGAGGGGCAATGATAGATTTGACACAAAAATTAATGGAAAACCATTGTGTTGTTGAAGTTGGATTCACTATTTATTTATATATTTTTTTATTTTTTTAATAGTATTTATTTATTTTTATTTGTATTTACAGTATATATTTATTTATTCTATTAAAAATTTATTATATTATTTTATTTATTTTATTTAAAGAATCATTTTTTATTTTATTTTTAAAAATGTATTAATTATATATTATGTGTATATATAAAACAAAATCGTAATGTATATAATTTTATTATTTTATATAAAATAAGATTTAATCAATATCATTGTGACTACATAAATGAATGGTTAGGAAGCAATCATATTAGATTCATTACAAAAATTGTATGGTGGTAGTGTGTTAGGAGAAAATATCCTACCAAAAAATACATTATTGAAGGGAATCACTATTATTTAATACTTTTTTTTTTATAATCTGCATTATTTTTGAGTGATTGCTTCTAGCACATGCTACAATTTGTTTATGCATTTTAATTTTCAAAATGAAGCAGTCGATGAGGGATAATAGTGTTCCAAAACATAGCTAAATGTTAATAAGCATTGAAACTTGCATCCACTTACTAGTAGGTGTCAATGAGATTTTTCATTTCCCCAAAATTCAAGGCTCGACTACCATCTGGCAACTTGTCTTCAAAGGCCAAATGTTTTTTAGTACAATGTCTTTGGAAGATTTGCAAATACATTTTAGTCTCCATTAGAAGTTTCTTGGTAGCAATAAATGTATGAATCTTTGAAGAAAATCATGAAAAATTAATAGTGTGAGAAAGCAGAGATTTTTTTAGAGTTAGAGGTTATGGAATGGTCGATATTTGTTAGTATGGAGGTCATAAAGGACAAACTACTTGCTCTTTGTTCTATGTTATAAAATATAAACAATAAACAAATAGAAAAATGAAAAACTAAAGTTGTCTATGAAGTGTTATTTTTGGAATGAGTTGGAGAGGAGGGTAAAGAAGTAGAGAGGGAAGGATAAAGAAAGAGAGCAAGAGGAGGGAAAAGAAATAGAGAGGGTAGGATAGAGAAAGAGAAAGAGAGAGAGGAGGGTAAAGGGACAAAGGGAGGTAGAGAGGGATAAGTGAGATAGAGATATGGAAGGAGAGAGAAGTGGGATATAAAGAAGTAGAGAAGAAAAGAGAGTGAGAGAGAGAGAGGGAGGGAGGGAGGGAGAAGTAGAGAGGGATAGGAGATATAGAGGTGGGGAAGGAGAGAGAGGAGTAGAGAGGAATAGATGAGAGAGAGAGAGAGAGAGAGAGAGAGAGAGAGAAGTAGAGAGGGGAGAGGAAGGTAGAGAAATAGGTGGGATGGGCAGAGGGATATGTAGAGAGGGATATGTGATATAGAGAGAAATAGAGAGGGAAGGAGAGAGCAAGAGGGAGAGAGGAGGGAGGGAGAGAGAGGTAGAGACGGATAGGTGAGATAGATCATTGCTTTCTTCATGCCATCCACTGCTTTTCACAACCATAAATAATGTGGGCTCTCAGCCTATCGACATAAGTATTGCACCTTATTGGGGTGCAACTCGCTATTTAATATTCAAGATCAATTTCAAATGCACCATTCGATCTAATTATATTATGGTCATATTATGATGGATTATGTTATTTTATTTTGATGATTATGCACATGTATATTTGGATGAGTATTTTATGACTATGATGTTACCCTATTTGAGAATTATATGTGCTATGACTATTATGTATATGAATAGGTACACTTGACGTATGTTGCGTGGATATAGGTACAAGGAATTTTTCCACCTAGCTTTACAGACTGAATTATTCCTCGTTGGTGGCGTAGAGTAGGAAAATGTACATTCTACATTTTTACACTTTGTTTGTGCCCCCCAAATAAATTGGACTTAATTATGCCTAAACAAGCCTTATTTTACATATACAAGCCTAATAAAATATATTTTCCAAAGGGGAAACCCAACAACAATTAATGCCAACACAACACACTTTACCTTGAGAAATGTGTGTTCTAGGAATAGGTGCCTCATGGGAAAATGGGTCCTCCCTAGGCCTTTGAACCTAAATTTAAAATATTTTTTTGATGATATTTTATTGTCCCTGAATTCAAATTTTAATGTTGGCTTGTAATGTTTAATTTTTGGGAAATTAAGGATAAATACCTATAAATACAAGGTCTTTTAATCAAATTAATCCTAAAATTTTGATGAGAGAAAAAGTATAGCAAATTTTATGATCAATGACATTCAAGAGCGGATTTATCAGTGATTTATTGCAAAAATCAAGATCTCAAACATCATTTCAAAACATTTTACAATCGTGCATGTTTTTAGAGCTAACATTGTGATGTAGGTTTCTAAGATTCAAGCAAGCATTCAATTCATAGTTATAGATGCTAGTGAAAATTTGTTGGTTGCCTATATACATATGTAAAATCATGAATAGTGGTTTCATCCTTCAATAATTAAATTTGACTACAAATTAATTAATTTATCATTTTCTAGATATAATTTCCTCTAATTAAGTGTTTTTCTAATAACAACTACAAATATTCTAGATGAAATTTATATATAACCCCCATGATAATTTATATGATATGAATTTAAAATACTACAACTTTAGATAGCTTATATTTTAGTGTATACTCAATTATTTATTTTTTTGAAAAATATATTTTATATATTAGAGATATACTTAAAATATAATCCTTATTACACAAACTATGAAGGAGAGTCACACCTTAACAAAAAACCCCAAAAAGAATAGCAGTGGCTTGCTAAAAATAATTATATTAAAAGATAAATTAATTCTTACCACAAGGAACAAGGATATGAATATTTATAAATTTAACATTAATACAAGTTATAAAGCTAGTTGAGGTAGAGAATGATTATATGGTTTGCTTCCTCATCTAGCACTACTAGAAAGAAATAGTTGACATTATCATATATATAGGCTCCCAAAGCATATATATTTCATTTTTATTTTCTTCTTATGCCACCTCATGGAAACATGTTTTCCTAGTGGGGAGTAGGACATAATTTTGTACATCTAGAAGTTATGGTAATCACTGATAATGTGGGGATAATTAAGCTAATTCATTAATTAATATGTACACCCTCAATATCCAAATCCATGACCATTAGTAGAATATATGTGGCAAGAGAATCTAGAGAAACCTCATTCACATCAACTCATGTATAACACTATTAATTCTTGGGTATATTTTAAAGGATCCTAATTTAAAGGCTTTAGTGATGTAGAGTTTGTTAAGATCATTTTAGAAATACTTAAACCTAAAGTCATGCAATTTTTTATAGATGGATTATTAAACCCTAGAAAATCATACTTAGGAATTTATTTTGATAAATAAATACTTATGGCCAAATGAAAAATAAGGGCCTTGGTCGAGATACCCTAATTTGTGGCCCCTATGTCAAGAAAAGATATCTTTCAAGTATTAATATGTCTAGAACAAGCTTATTGTAGGTTCCAATATATTATATTTATCTATTAAATTAAATTAAAATTAATATTCTAATATTTTGATAATTTCAAAACTTCCTTCAAACCATTTAGTTCTTAAAGGAAACTAGATGGTTGCTTGAAGAGGATGATGGGTAAGGCACATGAATGAAGGGTTTTATTGGGCAGAGGAAGGAGATTGAACTTGAGGGGATTGAATAAGAGGATATTAGGCAATACACACAATATAACACTACATGATGACAATACAACGCTACTTAAAAATGGCAATACAACACTAGATGTTGACATCTACAAAATAAGCCTGGACTCAAAAGGGTATGCATGTACAAATTTTCAACCATTTGATCGCTAGTTAATCTTCTCTATTGTGGTCTTTAGGAATTGTAGGTGTTGTTTCATGTTTTAGAATTTGTGGGTGTTATTTTTTTATTTTTCTCTTGAGTTTTTTATTATTACTTTTTTAATTGTGTACTATTTTTCAAAACCATTAATCATTTTTTGGTGCTTTTTGATATTGATATTTAAATAAGACTATATTAAATTAACCTATGCCCTTCATACTTTTGTGGAATTTAACAAATTAGTAGATAGCTTCTAGGTGTCTGTGGATATGACTAGTGGAAGATAATTGTGGTAGAACATGAGGGATCACACCCACAAAATAAAAGCCAATTAAAATCCCTCCACTGGTTTTGAGGGAAAGAATCTTTTTCTAATCTTTTTATTTGTAGTTCCAATCACTTAATTAATCCTCAAGTGCCAAATGCTTTTTATCTTTTAGGTTTCTTTTTGGTTTATTTGAAAGATTCAACCCAGAAAATATTGAATCTTGTTCATTTTTCTGTTAAGACACATTATGGAATTGGAATTTTTTTCTTATCTAATTTATAAACTTAGGTTCCTCGTAGTCAACAAAGATGTGTACACCCAAGTTCTTAGAGAATATTTTTTATTTGTATTTTTGTCCATGTTATTCAATATAGCATTTTTAATTCTTCAAAGCTATATTTCATTAATGAATTTTGGAATGAATCTCCACACTTTCCATAGATCAATTCTTTTTAGATGTTACCATCATGCCAACCTTCCATTGAAGGGTAGGAGATAAAGGAGTGAACACACAAAATATCAAGTGTTCGTAAAAGTTAAAGAAGTCAATTTTTAGTTCCTAACAAGAATGCATTAGTAATTGAGTTGAAATATTTTTTTCCATACTCATTATTCATTCATACTTTCCAATTAAATTTATAATGATTTTAACCTTAAAAAAATCCTCACTAGATTAAATTCAAAGTTTAATAGTGTTAAAACCCTTATATCTTCTAATCTACCCATTTTTCTAATAGAGATTGTTGATAGCACAACACAATTTGTACAAAATATTGAGGTAAGTCACTTGCCATGGTTTCATTGAGTTTTTTTTTTGGAATGAGTATGTAGCTAGTTCATTTTTCTATTTGTTTTATATTATTCTAAAAAATTATATTGTTATCTATTAAATGAAGACATTGGTTTTGTTTCAAATTTAAATTGATTATCTCCATTTATCCCAAATATGTTTTGGAACTTTCAATGATTTGCTTGGTCTACAAACATGCATCACTTTGTATAACTAATTTGTGTTTGACTTTCTTTTCCTCTTTAGTAGTTGATTTGGTTCAATTCCTCTATATTTTTTGTCAATCTTTTGCTCCACAAGTATAAAGTAAGATAAGAAGAACTAACAATATTGAAAAAAACTAGTGCTTACACTGAAGATAAATATCAATGTGTCAGATTTCTCTCCAACTTTAAATATAGGAATTATTTTTTAGTAGAAAATCTCAAAGCTCCTTTTCACTTTCCATCTAATAATTTTAATTATAGCTTAACTGATTAGTTCTATTTTTGGAGTTCTCCTTTTTCTAACTTTTGAAGTTTCTACTTTCCATCATTTGTCCAATCATTATTTCTACTAGTCATGTGCCTTTACTAGACTCTAATAAGATTGCATGAATGTTAAAAGGTTTGATTAAGAGAAGAGAAATTTGGATTTGATCAAGATTCTCTCTTATACATAAGATTGTGAAACTAGAAAAGTGACAAAATATAATGTTCCAGGAAGTTTCCTAACACAGGGACACCAGTATGGGTTTCGAAGATGGAGGAACAAGGGCCTAAGTTTGGAGACAGTGGACGATGTTGATATACATATAACAAATGAAAAAATAGTTATAAAAATATTTATAAGAATTACAATGTTGAATTTACAAATGAAACTTTGGTAAATTAGTATACAAGTGTATTTCCATCAATGAGACACAAAGCACTATGTACAACCACAAGCTTCTCTACTCTCTTAGATGTAATTATTTTCCTCTTAAGAGAGTGGATGAAGCTATAAGTAGATCAGTTCCTCTCAGTAGTTGAAGAACTAGAGACCTAAGATAGCAATCAAATGGCTAGAGTGGTAGTCAAAGAATCCATTCCACAACAATTCCACCATAAAATTGGGGCCTCTTATGTCATAGTTTCCATATCCATCTTGGTCACCTCAGAATAACCCATAAGAGTGGAAAATTTTATCCACTTAGTAGGAATGGCATTTTCTTGTATAGGATAATTCATCTTTTTGATGGCCCCAAAGAACCTTTCCTTCACCTCAACATCATGTAAGGGTGTAACTCTACCCAGCCTATTCTTGTACCACTTGGGGTTCAATGCATAGGAAGCCATGTGGAAGGGATTTTTGAGCTTCTCCCATAGCTGATGAATGATTGGTTGAATGTTTTAATTGTATATGCTAATGTGGGGTCCTTCTCTCACACAAAAAAACCTCTTTTGGTCAAGCATATTATCAATGCACTCATACACCTCTCATAGGTTAGGTGTATTGGCATCGCCGAACATTATCACATGGAAGATTAAAATTATGGAGATTGTATTTTGCATCACCCCAAAAACATCACTCTTCACTATATTCTTCACTCTATTCCCCTACCATGACTTGGAATCAAGCCATTGATTCCATTTTGCTATCATAACCGTTAGTTGCAATTCCTCTTGTAACTCAAGAATTCTCTCCAAGAGAATGAAATACGATGCATATCTAACTTATCAATAGGTTTCAATAATTCCTTCTTAGAGAATATCTTGAAGATTGCATGTGAAGTGTTGTGGTTGTAGATAGAAATTTACACATCTCTAGCATCATTGACCATTGCTTTTATCCAATCAATCTTTCCCATGTCCTTGAGTGCATGATTTATGGCATACACATAAGGAGTCCAAAAAATATGTCTATAAGTTTTTTTAATCAATTTCCCTACAAATTTTCACACATGGGCTGCATCTATCACTACTTAGACCATATTTTGTGGCCTAGCTTCCTCAATAGCATCCGTGAGGATCCGAAACTAAAATTCAATATCTTTGCAATATATTAAACAGTCAGGTGCCTTCAAATATTATGGTCCCTCTATACATGTAACCGTGATATCGATGAGTGGATATTGCCTAGTGTCTGTCTGCTAATCCATGACTATATTGCATCCACTTTGCACCCAACATTACTTCACTTTATCCATTAACACATTTATCTTGGAATAATTCTTATATAAGATTGTGGTCCTCAACTTTGTCTCCCTTGATACTATTGACATCATCTCCCTATAATAAGAAGATTGAGCCACATGAAAGGAAATGCCATTAGAAAAGAAGAATTTTCCAATGGCATCATCTATATCATCCTTCAACTACACATTGAATAGTTCAACTAGATTGGGTTACCACTACTAGAATCACTTGCCAGCTTGCATTTTCCTCTAGCCTCAACTGCATGAACCCTTGAAGAATAACCTATCATATGTGAAACTTTCCTCTATAAAGTAGAAGTACAATCATGTGGTTGGACCTGATGATTCTGTGACATATGAGATAAAGTAGTAGATATAGGTGCAGTTGTATTGTCTTCACTAACACCCCATAGCTTCTATATCTCAGCTCTGTATTTCAAATTTTCTAGTCTCCCAAAGAACTTACATCTGTCCACACCTTTTTCCTTAGATATGGAGGAGGTAGGAATTAACTTTGGTAATGCTACCAAAAAATTCAAGGCCAAAAGAGAGGCACTTCCACAACCTTGTGCCCCTAGATTTCTAGGGATTTCTTGTTAATTTTTTTGTAAATTGTTTCAAAGGAGACTTATGATTAAAATGACCCTTAGAATATTTTTCAAGTAATGTGGAGGGGTAATTAATACTTTCAGCTTCACTCAACATGTAATTGGTGGTTTAGATTTGATTGTCATGGTCACCCCTCTTAGTCTCAACATCAAGTGCATAATCAAATTCAATACTTTCACTATGAACCTCAACCTTATCCTCACTCATGTCATGAGTACTCATTGTGACACTGAAATAAATAATATAAAATCTATAATTTTATAATTCTAAAATTAAATTCAAACTACACATGCAAAGGATTAAGAAATAAATATTTTTTATTTTTTTTCTTACTTTAGATTACATGAAGCATAGAAGCAAAGGACACACAAATAAAAATAATTTCTCTTAAGAAATTTCAAGCAAGGATTTCACTTTTGTTTTTCTTACTTTAGGTCACACAAAGCGTAGAAGTAGAGAATACACAAAAGTTTCAGTCTAGTTTGACAAACTTGAAAATAAAATTTCAATTTCAATGTTGAATTTTGATGACAGTATGATCAATGAACAATGAAAATTTCAATGAATCCTTGAATATACACTTTCAACAATGTCTATAAAATTATGAATAAAATTAAAATATAAAAAATAAAACTAATGATTTTTTTTTTCAAAATATAGCCATAGAATCCTACCTTATTATTGAAAAATTCTTCCAATTTGGTGTAGAATCCTTCTTCTTCTTATTCTTCTTCTTGCTCCTTCTCACCCCTCTTGCACTTGTAGCACTTCAATTACACTTCTTCACTCACTCTTTTGCTTCTTTTCAAACTAGATGTTGAAATTAAATTATGAGTAAATATAAGGAATTTTGAGTGTTTTATAGAATTTAGGAGGCATTGGTGGAGCCCATTGGCCATTAGAGTTCAACTCTAGGCTCCAATTTCAAAGAAAAAATTGAAGAATTTTTTTAATTTTTATTTATTTTTAACTTGTAGTGCCTCTCATGTTGCAATCTTTAGTACATATTTTGGATTTGATAGTATGATTATACCTGTATATTTGTTTCAAGATTATTCATAGCATAATTATTTTATATTGGCATCATATTCAAGAATTATATGTGCTATGACTATTATGTATATGCATAGGTACACTTGATGTGTGTTGAGTGGATGTAGGTACAAGGAATTTTTCCACCTAGCTTTACAGGTTTGAGTTATTCCTTGATGGTGGTGTAGAGTAGGAAAATTTAAGTTCTATATTTTTACAATTTGTTTGTGCCCCTCAATTAAATTGGGCTTAATTATGCCATAATAAACCCTATTTTACTTCTACAAGCCTAATAAATTATATTTTCCAAAGGGTAAACCCAAAAACAATTAATGCCAACGCAACACACTTTACCTTGAGCAATGTGTGTTCTAGGAATAGGTGCCTCATGGGTGAATGGTCCCTCCCTAGGCCTTTGAACCTAAATTTAAAATATTTTTTTGGTGATATTTTATTGTCCTCAAATTCAAATTTTAATTTAGAAGCTTGTAATGTTTATTTTTTGGGAAATTAATGATACATACCTATAAATACAAGGTCTTTTATCAAATTAATCATAGAATTTTGATGAGAGAAAAATTATAGAAAATTTTATGATCAATGACATTCAAGAGAAGATCTATTAGTGATTTATTGCAACAATCAAGATCTCAAGCATCATTTCAAAGTATGTTATAATCATGCATGTTTTTAGAGTTAACATTGTGATGTAGGTTTCAAAGATTGAAGCAAGCATTCAAGTCATATTTCTACCATCAAGATCCACGTCCATTGAAGCCATTTCATGCAAGATCAAGATCAACAATGTAGACTTCCAAAGGTTTATTCAAGAGTTTTTTGAGTTGCAACATAGCATTGTTCATTAATCATTCCTTTCTTATTTCATTATTTCAATTTAAGGTTTAATTACCCAAACAAGGTTTGACCAAGGAAAACCCCCATTGACAAAAAATTAAAAAAATCCCTCTTGTTTTTGTGTTGTATATCTCAAGTTGAAGAAGGATTGAATACCTCTTGGAAATATTCCTAGAAAAGTTGTAAATGTTATGCGTCAATTCCTTGGAATCCTCACCTCTGAGATATAATTTTGACTTTTGACACTAAAAACTGGATCAAACAGAAACTACAAACTATCATCAAAAGCTCCTGAAAGTTGATTTAAAAATCAACATAGAGACCCATTCACCCATGGGTGAATTAGTCCTAGTTTTCCTCTCAAAACCGCCTTTTGGTGATGGGTACACAACATTTAACCCTTCCTCAAATCCTACAGGGCATTGGCTGCTTTATTGAGCTTTAGCTTTGTGACATGTTTGAATAGATAATTGGTTAGATTCTCTTTTCTTTTAGTTTTTCTTCCCAAAAGTGTTGTTTAGGTTGATACCCATGTCCTCAGTCATAAGGAAATAAGTAGATTATTGCATTGAACTATGTACTAGGTCGACTCACCTAAGGGTTGTAAGTCAATTGTTTGTGTGGATCTCATTTCCTAATGAAATAAATGAAAATAGGTATGTAGTGTAGAAAAATGCATCCCTTTGAATTTTCACACTTGTTTGGTCCCTCTTAATTAGGAAATAGACTTGATAATGCTGTAATCACGATTGAAAAATGTAATCCCTTTACATTTTCAAACTTGTTGGAGCCCTCTTAATTAAAATTAGTTTTAATTATTCCTTGATAACCCTTATATTACATCACAGTCCTAATAAATTAATTTTTCAAAGGGGAAACCCAACAAAAATTAATGCCAACACATAACACTCTACCTTGAGCAATGTGTGTTCTAGGAATAGGAACCTGGAACCCATTCGCCCATGAGTGAATGGGTCCTCCCAAGGCCTTGGAACCTATTTCTAAAACATGTTTTAGCAGTATCTTTATCATCCCAAATTCAAATTTCAAAGGTCGGGTTGTAATTTTTAATTTATGGGAAATTAAGGGTAGATATCTATAAATACAAGGTTATTTTATCAAACCAACTAGATATTTTCAAGAGAACTTTCACAAG
>VDFB02033889.1:0-45779 GCA_007258455.2 Sequoia sempervirens | reverse complement strand
GATTTTGAAGCCTTTTCCAAGGAAACTAATTTTATGTGATAATCTTTGTTGTTTGTGGGGTGTTGGTGTTGGTAGGTTGTATGGTTTAGTTTCCTGGGTGTTTAGGCGTATCTTTTTTGCTGGGTTGGTTGATGCTCGACCTGTTTATGGCCATTTTGATGTTTTATGAATGCTTGGGTTTTGAAAGTTTGTGGTTGGGGCTAATTCCTCATGGCTAATTTTGGGTTTTCTGTATGTTTGGTTTGGTGGTTGGGCAATATGTTAGACATTTGTAGGTGTCTACAGTTACCAATGATCTTTATTTTCATGGCCACCAAAACTCTTAGTAGCTTGGTTACAAAAAAATTGGATTAGTTTTATTATCTTATCCACCAAAAATTCTCAATGTCTTGGTTATCAAAACTTTGGACCGCAACTACCAAAATAACCTACCCTTCAACCAAAGGGGAAATAATTTGAATATTTCTATCTTCACATGCAATCAACCATCTCTAAGCAAGAAGCTAGGTTTAGATGTGGTAATCTCTTAAACCTCCTTTGTCCTCCAACCTCTTGTTTTATTTTGTTACACTTTATCTACCACCCTCATGTGAGCTTCTAAATGGCCTAAAATCCCTATTAGTAATAACACAAATGATTGTGAATACAATAATTATGTAATATTATATACATAATCATGATTAATAGTAAAAATGATAGAGTGTTCAATTATAGTGATATTGTGCCCAATTACAATATGACAAAACCCTTTTTTTATTTACAAGACGCATTAAACTTACCACTCCATTAAAAAAAATGAAAGACTCAAAATATAGAAATAAACCCATACCATCCAAAATAGAAAATCCCTTATTTCTCACCACAAGTGAAATTTAAAAATAATTCAATTTCACCACCCCCTTCCTAATGTTTGACCATATTAAAAATGTAGGGACTTATTCAAAACTTACAATCCCTCTTTTAAAAATATACCTTTTCAAAATGTTGTTTTTTTCAATTATCTAATCACATGCCACTTTAAAATAAGAGAAAAAAATATTTCTTAGCCAAACCTCTACATAGGAATCCATTATAGAAATGAGTTGAAAACACTTCAATATAGAAACGAAATTTACTAGTGCCAACTTCTAAATTGAGTTAGTAACTACTATTTTTTGCAAGCTTGTGAGTTGTTCAAATATTTTATTTTATTTTATAAGTTTGTGCATACGTTTCATTCATATTATGGGCATTGAAACCAATAGCAGTATATTTTCAATAACAATTATTATTAATAATTATGGATAACAATAGAGAATGCAACAAATAATCTATTCACATGTTGTATCGATGATAAACTTGTGTATTACATATGCTTTCTATCTTCGAGAAAATCTAATGATAACAAAAATGTGAGTGTATTATTTTAAAAATAAGAACATTAATATTTATTTCAATTGCTTTAAGCCATCTAACTTCACACAAATTGTATAGCATGCAAAATCAAATACTAACATTTCATTAAAAAACATTGTTTAAACAAATCGAACTACTTGAAATAATTTTTATTCAACCATACATTGATAACAAACCTTTATATTTATTAACAATCAAACCATGACATCAGTGATGTCTGACATTATGCAAACACTCACTATAATACCATTGCAGGAACTACAATAAGATATTTAGAAACAATTTAATAAAAAATTATAATTATAAATGACAAAGAGAAACACACAAAAATACTATTATTTATTATTTGAGAATACTTGTTTGATTAAATTATTCATTGCATTTATAAAATGTGTTCATCTTTTAATTATACAAATACCTTTCTCATGAGAACCTTATAACATAAACTAATAAAACATTAATATACAACTAGAACCTAGCTTTATCATGTCATAATTTAACAAATATGAATAGAATAAAAGAATAAAATCTGTTGAATTACACTTTTATTGTAAATATCAATATTAATATCTTATCCTATGAATCACACATACCTAAAATTTTGTATTAATTTATGATCTTCATGACACTACATGTATTCATATTGTGAATGGAAGCATTGTTGACTTACATGAAAAGTTTACCTAATAATGTCTAAGTCATTTCATGGAACTCCTCTCTCTTTGTTCTAGTGAATCATTTGATCGTATAAACATGACTTGTGTGGTGATTTATATACTTTGCGCAAGTTAAATTAGCACCCATATTTTAAGGAGATGTGATGGTTGCATCAATAGCAAATTACATGCTAAGCAAAATGCTAAACTATAAATTGAAGAATGGATTGTAAAATATATTGTGTGTGTTTTTTTTTTATATATAGATAAGTTCTATCAAAGGTGATAGCACCCATTTACATTAATATTACTTGGCATAACATGCCTGAATACATTCTAATTCAAGTTTATAGAACACAAGCCCTCCCAGGCCAACCAATCATCTTTATACTAGTAGATATTGATAAACCACTGCCAAACTCCTTCCCAACTCTAGCGCTTGAGCCAAGCTACTCTCACTGAGCCACGAGTTGCCTAAATCCATATACCTAGAAAAAGCATCCAGATTGAAGTTCATGACCCAAACTCTAAACACTTCCCAAGTGTTCACCTTGAAGTTTTCCCTCACCGCCTTACATTATCTTATTGCCTCTTCTTCATACACCTCACCCTCGTCCTCCTCGGTTTCAATGCAAGTGATGCCGAAGAAGAGTCTTAGGTGACTAACCAAACCATCTGCAGCCAACTCCAGAGTTACGTTTTCCACCCTTGGAGCATATGCAGTTGATACAAAACCATTGAAGTGCTCAACCAACCTCTCTCGAGAGCCGATTATATCAACCAGAGGCCTGAGCACTGCTTCGTACACCTTCCCATCGCACCAATGGTAGTCCTCTTGAAGCTCCCTCGTCACCAGATCCACAATCAATGCAAGCATCTCCGAGCAATGGATTATGAACAACCTATTGCACTACAACTCAAGTGACTCATCAGAGAAGAGGCAGCTCAGACTGAAGAAGTGCACCACTCTTTCTCACTGCTCGACACACCGGTCTCAAAATGAGTTGTGAATGTGTAGTTTACCATCAAGCATAAGCATATATAACACCTTTTCCATAACACGCGAACAACATCCATTGTTGCACCTAACAAATTTTTAGTCACTATATCCTTAGCAAATCTTTACCCGAGTGTCCTTATGCTTTCCTTCATCTGCAAACATGTGAATCACGTACCTCGTCGTCCATTCACGGGCTCGAGGTAGCACAAAGAGTATCATCTCAATGCCCAAGGTTATCTTGGTCAATGATGGCCTGTAGACCTGGCCATCGCCTCGTGGTGGAATCCACTGTTACCAAATCTTCTTGAGATACTCCCTAATTAGCTAACAAATCTGTGGCTTTGTTCACTTCCCTATATATGTGTACAAGGGAGAAGTTATTGTGCTTTCCTAGGAGTGTCTTAATAGGTTCAATCCAATTGCCAACTTAATAGGTTCAATCCAATTGCCAATCCTCCAATTTGGTGATTTCCTTGATGTGATTGCTTGAATACATAACTGTGAATCACCCTTGATTTCTATAGAATCTATACCATTTTGGATGCACAACTATAAGCCTAATGATAAAGCCTCCATCTCAACGATGTTGTTGGAGTGAACACCCAAATTTTTTGACGCTGCCCACACACAATTGCCACTTTTGTCTCTAATTATACATCCAACACCTGCTCGACCAGGATTTCCTTTAGCAACCCCGTCGAAATTTAGCTTCCATTTTAATCTCACGGATGTGTCTAGTGCACTTCTTTCCTATTGATCTTGCTTACTGTGAGTGTCGTGAACTTAGGAATTTTGAGGTCATTCCAAGCCTTCTGAATCTCCTCATCCCACCTCGTAAACTTTTTCTTGGAACCAATATTGCTTCTATTATTTGTTGTCTTAATGATGGCTCCTTGGATCTTTGCAATAAGTAGGTCATAGCTTAGGGATTCCTCCTTGAAGATTCACAAGTTCCTCTCCTTCCATTTGTTCCAAACCACCAATGATGGCGCCATTATCCAAATCCCATACCAATAGCCATTCTTATATGCTATTGGCTAGTTGTTCAGGAAATCCCAAAGCTTATAGTGTCTTGGTTCCTAGAAGTGAAATATCCCTTGCAACCAATCCTAGCAAGAGGCAACCACAAGACATGTGAGAAAAAAATGATCCACACCTTCCTCCGCTTGCTCGCATTGTGCACATCTAGACGAACCAACAATCCCAATTATCTTTAGTCTTTCTCTAGTTAAGAAGCGCTGATGTAAGGCTACCCGAAGAAAGGCCCTTGCTTTGGGAAACACTTCACGCTTCCAACATAGGGTATCCATCCACGTCTTACCCTCTTCTTGTGCAATTTGGAGACGATAACCCAATTTGGCCGAGTACTCCCTAGATGCAGCCCCACACCATATAATTGAATCCTCCCTATTGCTTAGGTTAACTGTCCTATTGCTTAATTCTTGAGCCACTACCCCTTTCAATTCTTGTGGTAATGGAAAAATATCAACATCTATCCACTTGGTATGGCCACCTATTATGTCTTTTTCCTGACAAACATAGTCCACCACCTTGTTTCTAAACTCCACCTACAGCCTGCCCACATATTGATCCATATCAAAAATTTATGTCAGACTTTCATGGTCGTCCCATGAGTCCATCTAGAACATAGCCTACCTACCATCCCCAATTCTCCACAAGAGGTGGCATGTGATCAAGGATCTACATTTTGTTATGTACTTCCACACCGCCAATCCACCCTCGATGTTTACTACTGTTAAGATTCTTGATGGCTCCATGTTATCCAAATATTTATCCTATAAGATACAACACCACAGCCTTTTAGGGCACTTGTATGTATCTTCCATACAATTTCGGTGCCCAAGGTAGTGTTTTGCAATATGATCTTGCTGAATCCAGCCCCACCATCTTCTTTTGCTTTATAGGCTATGTCCCAACCTATGAGCGGTATTTTCTTGTCATTTTTCAAACCTTCCCATAAGAACTTTTTCAAGACCCTCTCCATGTCATTCTCCACCTTTGCAGGAGCTTCATAACACGACATTGTATATATATCAGAATCACTGACTAGACAACCTTTGCCATTGTAATTCTCCCAGCCAATGTGAGCTAATTATTCTTCCATGCCATTTCCTTGTTTCTACACTTTCCAATCACCTCATCCCAATGTTTTTCCTTGCATGCTCCTTCAAATATTTGAATCCCAAGAAAGTTTTCGGGTAGTTTCCCCACTCGAAACCCCAAGATAGCAGTGATGACCTATTACACAGGAAACCTTGTGTTGAAGAAGTATATACATGACTTATCCTTCTTCATTTTCTAGCCTGATTGCTCTTCATATTCAGTAAGAACCCATTTGATACATCTGGCTTCCCTAATGCTTGCCTTGCCTAGCAATTTGGTATCATATGCAAATTACGAGTGTGTTACTGGATCTACATTCAGTGCCACCCGCACACCCTTCTAGTCTAGTCGTTGGCTTCTGCTTTTGATGGTGTGGCTTAGGGATTCAACCATAATCACAAATAGGAATGGTGATATGGGGTCACCTTGTCTGAGACTGTTGGTGGCTTGAAAAAAATTGTGCAGTGTTCCATTTATAGAGATTGAGAATCAAACAGTGGAGATGCAATAAGAGATAAGCTCACACCAAAGTTTGTCGAACCCCATCTTTTCCATGACCTTCAGAAGGAAGCCCCAACACACTTTATCATAAGCCTTGCAAACATCCAATTTGATTATCATCCATGCCTTCCTGCTTGTCTTAAGAGTGTGCACAACCTCATTAATTAACAAGATGCAATCTGTGATTTCCTGACCAGGGACAAAACCATTCTGCCATGTTGATATTATTTTCCCCAATACCAATTTGATTCTATTAGCAAGCACCCTAGCTACCACCTTGTGAATGGTGTTGCATAGCAAGATGGTCCTGTAATCACTATAGGAATGGCATTCAAGCTTCTTCGAGACCAAGGCAATCACCAAGTTGTTCAAATCCTTTGCAAACTTCTTTGTTCTATGGAAGTCCTCCACTAGCCTCCATAGATCATCCCCAACGAAGCTCCAACATGTCTGGAAGCACCTTTTCATGAACTCATTAGGCCTCGATGCCTTATCAGGATGTAGCTGAAATAGGGTGATCCTAACCTCTTCCTTAGAAACTGTGTCACACAACATTTTGTTGCTTGCTTCGCTTACCCATTTTCTTATCAAGTCAAGGATGCTACTGCCAACCTCCTACTTCATCTGGCCTTTGAGTAGGTGTTTAAAAAATTCAACTATAGCCTTTCCAACCTTAGACAAACCACGCACTATGTGACCATCAACATTTTGGACTTCTTCAATCTTATTAGCTGCTCTCCTAGCCAGCACCGAGGCATGAAAGAATTTGGAATTTGAGTTACCTTCTCTCAGCCAAACCTCCCTTGATTTGTCCCTCCAGTATATTTCCTCCCTCTTCAGGAGCTCAACCAACTTTGCATTCAATTCTTTCTCTTTGAAGTATTCCTCATTCCTCATGTCGTCCCTTATTACTTTTTCATTGAGGGCTTCCAACTCATTTTCCACATTTGATTTTTCAACAAAAATATTCTGAAACTTTACCTTATTCTAGTCCTTAAGCTTTTGCTTAAGGAAATTTAGTTTCTTTACTAGTTTGAAACTGATCGAGCCTCCCACCTTAGCTTCCTTCCACCAGCTTTCTAGCAAGCCAAAAAAACTTTTATCCCTCCACCACATATTTTGGAATTTGAAACTTGTCTTCAACATTTCCATCCTACCATTGATAGTTAATTCCACTGAGTAATGATCCAAGATGGAAACAGGTAGTATGCCTACTATCACTTGCATACCGAAATTGCTTTAGATCAGGGAGACTAGGAATCTATCCAGTCTCTTAGCGATAGTTGTGAAATCCTTGCATTTATTGGTCCAAGTAAAGATTCCATTTTCTATGGGACAATCTTCCAATCCAGCTTCCACCACGAAGCTTCTAAAGTCTATGGTTGCTTGTGAGACACTTCTAACCACTCCGCTCTTCTCTGACAATTCCAATATAGCATTGAAGTCTCCACCAATGATCAATCTATCCCTTAGGCATGGTCAGGAAAAATCCAGCACCAAATACCAGAGAGAGGCCTTTTCCTTCATTTTTTTCGGTCCATAAATATTAATGATCATGAAGTGACAACTGAGGCCAAGATCGTATACCTTCGCTGCCATCCAATTTGAAGATGAATAGAAGACTTCCACAGAGACCACAACCTCCTTCCACAATATTTCTAATCCCCCCGTAGAACCCCAAGAATCCTGAAAAATGTCCTTTCTAATATCGACAATATTTCAAAAACTTTGTCCCTTCTTCTCCAGATAGTTTAGTTTCTTGTAACAGTATTATGTTGCTTCTGCTTTTCTAAAATTGATGCCTTAGTAGGCGTCATTTGTTAGGGGCCTTTAGGCCCTTGACATTCCATGTTGCTATCTTCATTGTTTCCCAAGGGAGGGGCTTCCTCCCTTGGTACTTAGAAATTTGGTGATGCTGGTGTATTTCCTTGCTATTGTCTCCTCTTCCCTCAATTGCTTGAAGGATTTCCTTCCTCGGAGATTGCCAGTTATGCCGAATTTTCCAAACCTAAGTGTTTTTCCATTGATTGGGAGATGCATTTGTCCTCGATGACATCCAACTCATATTCTGGGTCCACATTTTAATCGAGGTCCTTACTCGCCAAAGAGGCTACCTCAGCTCCTTTTTTTTTCCTTCAATTATTGACTCTTCTCCTGAGGTGGTGACTTTGGTTGAGTTTCATCCACTCGCTTCTCCTCATTCTGTGCTTCAGGGGGTTTTTCCAATGTCGCCAAGACCACGCCACTTTTCGTGTTATCTCCCATTTGAGTTTCCCTCTCTGTTAGACTGTGGGGATGGGCCTAGGAACAAGAGTAGGTCAGTTCTCTTGTGGCTTCTTTCTCCAAACTTTCTTCATTCCTTTAGTGCAATCCGATGGATAGTGGTCCCAAACACCGCATTTGAGGCAATACTTTTTTGTGTCTTCAATTTCAATCTCCTGTAACCAGCGTTCCCCATTCACTAGAAGGAAAATCCTTTGAGGAATGGTGTTAATAGCCGCAATGTTCAATCTGGCATATTTGTAGAGATCGCCATCTAAGATACCCATGTCAATCTCCATTAGGGTTCCCAGTGAGTGATCAATTTTTTCTAGGCCTTCTCCAGCCCAGTACTCCACGGGAAGATTGTAGAGCCTAATCTATACTGGCTAGTCATATGGTCGCATCTTTACCAGATCAAAGTTTTGATTCTAGGGTTGCATGTACAGGGGGTTGTCATTCATAAACCATAATTCACCCTCTATGACCCGCTTTTTCACTTCCTCATTTGCAAAGACCACCATAAAGAAGCCTTTCAGCAGGAATCTTATTAGAACTTTTGTTTCCCATTGCTCCTACATCTAATTCTTGATCAAGGCTCGATTAGGTGTTCCACCGATGAAATAGCAAATGAATGCGAAATCCCTAAGTATTGTCATGACAACCTTGATTTCGTTAGTGACTTCGATTCCCAATACTCCTTGTTCAACCTTCTAATTAGAGTTACACTCCACCATAGCTCATCTCTCTTCAGGTCTTTATGCATTCCACACACTCCTCACCCTTCATTTTTTGCTCTGTCTTCAGCGTTTTGACCTCTCCTCCTAGTGCTTTTGCCTCCTGTTTGTCCTTTTCCAAGGTGTCGAGTTTTGTCGTGCCCTAGTTTGGTGTTGCTTCAACGGTGGTTCTGGTGTATCGTACCTTTTGCAAGAAAGTTTGATTCCTTCCACGGGTGTTGTTTCTTGCCTCTATTAAAATGGGTGGCACTTATCCACCCATCTCCCCTCTGAGAAAACACACTGGGGTGTGTGTTCTTGTCGCAATTCCACTGGCTTATCCTTGGTCGCTTTGTCCCCCCATCGCATCTTTGCGTTGTCTGTTGGCCGCTGAAGCTTGCCATTGTTCCACACAGACTCACCTTCCTTCTCTACTTCGCCTACTTTCGCAGTCGCACTGCTCTGTGAGCCTGCTCCATTTTGCGCCATTTTTATCTTCTTTCCATGCAAAATATATTGTGTTATTTATATATAGAATAATTTAAAGTTAGATGTATTATATTTACATTAATTTTTTTATATTTGTATGTGTTTTTTAACAAAAATATTTTGTAAAAGATTGAGATTGGTCTCTATTTCTCTTTTTATCATTTTTTTATCTAATGTTAGTATTTTATTATTTGAGTTCATTAGTGGTTTGCATTAGAGTTTTTTTATCCAAGAAAATTCATTAGAATGAAATTCAACACAAATCATTAGATAGATGTTGTTATTCTAAGATTATATTGTAGAAAATAATTTTATATTTTTCTATAAACTAAATTAATGAAATGAAGATGTTGATGAGACCTTCACTTACATACAACTTACAAATTAGTAAAGGCCAAATAAATTAAAAGGATTGTGAGATTTAGTGTAAAAATAGAAAAGTCGATAACCACTTTTTTTTTTTTTTGAAATCAACAATTGAAATCTTAGGGGCCAAATAAGAATGGCTAGGAAAAAACAAAATCAAGATCACATAATGAAAATCAAAACCCTAAAGAAGGTACAACTATGAAGCATAAGAAAATGGAATCCAAACCCTTATGAGATCTAAAAAATAAAACATTCAAACCTTGAAAAAAGAAAGCAACAAACTCTAGAAGGGCAAAACCTTGGATCATGTATGAATGTTGGGTTCACCAAAGGGATAAATAACTTCTTATATAAATTTTCCAAGACAAATAATTGAATAATAATAAATCCTTAGAAATTTATGGAGCTATAACTATATTAATAAATTTATAGAAGGAAAATGTGAAACTTGGATCAAAATTGAATGGTGGAATATGCTATAAATCATGTTAAAAATTGATTTATTAATGTGGTTGAACTTTAGGGCTTGATAAAAAAAACTCCTTAGAATTTGCAAAATGATTATGTTTTGTCTCAGTTCAAATCTGTGCCTAGACATAAGTAATTTATATGAGCATGGGATTGAATTTGGGCTTACAAAAGTGAATTGACTAGAAATTTAAAAATAAGTTTGGCTTGTCTTGTCTTGTAGTACTTGTGTTTCAAGTGGGTGTTTTCCACATATACCATTCGGGAGTTTACCAAGCAAGGGTTGTGTTCTCCTCAATCAAACTCCTAGGCAAATTGATTTAGTGACTATGAACCAAAATTGAAGACATGAGACAAGTATGCAAAATCTCCAAAATGATGATGCAATTTGCATGCTCTATGATGCTTTAGTGCAAATGTTTGCAATTTCTTTTCTCCTTGTTTTTTGAGAATGATGATGAATGTTATTAAATACAATAACATATGGTAAACAAATTCACTTAAACATGCTAAATTAACTCATAATAATTAGCAAAAAATCAACAAAATAACATTTTAAAAAATTTAAATTTAAACCTATAATTACAAAAATAATCTAATTCAAATTTATAGATACAAATATAATCTAAAATAATAAATAAAATATCTAAAAATAATAATAAATCAAACCATGAATATAACATCACAATTTTCTTTGTCACACTAATTATGACAAGTACACACTAACAAAAGTGGCCCAAAACATAGGAAAAAGCATGAGTACAATTTTCATCATCACATTACGCACAAAAGCAGTTTTTACCTTACGATACTAATATATTTCCTAATTTTTTTATAATAAGTTACACAAAAAGGTAAATAGGAAAAACATGTGTTTAATCATTTAAATACATATTGGTTGTTTGGTTTAAGAAAGAAAACACACCGTACGTACTAATCAATGCAACGCGTGTCTTAAAATCAGACACGAAGATAATGCCGGGCGACGCACGTTATCTGCCGCTTCTAACGCCGTCTCCGAGCCCTTCAATGCTAAACGAGGTCGCTTTTTTCTTCCTCAACAGCAATGAGCCCCACCATTTCTTCCGGGTTGTCTGCTACATCATTATTCAGCCAGGCATGGGGTCTTTCGCCGCCTTTAGTCCAAAGCAGTTCCTGAACTACCTCTTTCATTGAAGGTCTCTTCTCCCCTTCAACGCTAAGGCATTCCTTCGCTAGCCCCGCCACTCTTCTCATCGACTCCATGTTTTTACCTTCATCCACATCAAGACGGGGATCTATGATTTCCCTGAAACCCGTCGTGTTTACAGTGGAGAGGAAAAATATAGCCAGGTTACTCTGGTTCTTCATCCTTTCATACGAAACAGGTTTCAACCCGTCAAAAGCTCCACCAAAACAACACCAAAGCTGTAGACATCGCTTTTCTCCGTAAGCTGAATTGTTTGGAAATATTCAGGATCCAAGTAACCCAGTGTTCCCTGCACAACTGTAGTAATGTGCGTTTGCCCCATCGGCACCAGACGAGACACACCGAAGTCTGCAACTTTTGGATTATAATCATTATCCAGCAGAATGTTGGAAGATTTGACATCTCTCTGGACAATCGGTATTGATGCTGCAGAATGCAATTATGACAAGGCTTCTGCGGTTTCAATAGCTATGCACAAGCGCTTCTCCCATGGAAGTTGCTGCTGATCTTGCTTTTTACCGTGCAGATGATCGAACAATGTTCCATTGGAAATGTATTCATTAACCAAGAGAGGAACTGAAGTTTCCAGGCAGCAGCCGAGTAACTTTACCACGTTTCTGTGGTTAATTTGGCTCAAAATAGAAACTTCATTTATATACTGGTCGATCTCTTTGGAATCAACTTCCCTGGACTTCTTGACAGCCACAAGTCCACTGGTGAGAGTTTCTTTGTAAACGGTGCCGTACCCACCAGATCCGAGGATCAAATTTTGAGAGAACTTATTTGTGGCTTTCTCGATTTCATTCAAAGAGAAGAGCTTCATGCCTTCCACTCCCCCTCGCGCTGAAATTATTTTTTTCAAATGATCCCCTCCGTTCCTCTGGAAGTTCTTTTCCTTGTCGAGCTTGGATTTTCTTAACTTCAAAATTTTGAAGAGACTGCCACCGCCGAGTAGCACAACTATTAGTGTCCCACACACCCCTGCATTCCTCAAACAAATAATTATAATTGCAGGAAATGTAAACCAGATAGAATAATAACATACACCTGTTAGAATGCCCAGAAATAGATACCTGCGATTATTGAAGAAATTTGAAAGCAACCGAAACTTATGCATGTTTTATTTTCTGGAGCAGAGCATAAAAACATTAGAATAGAATCTAAGATTAAAAGAAAAATTAAAATCAGTGCTGGAAGCATATAAGAACTATTTGTACCTCTGCATCCCGTGCCGTTCTTGTAGCCATCTCCGTTATAGCCAGTCTCACACTTGCATACATACCCCCACTCGTTATCTTCACATTCTGTGTTCAGAGCACACTGGTATGAAGTGTTAGCTTTAGCCGAGGTGCATGTGTCATTTGGAATGGCACAGTCTAACCGCATAGAATAAGGGTAATCTTTGAGTCGGAACTTTGATCGGGAAATCAAATCCCAGCTATCTTGGTCAACTATAGCAGAGGCCGAATAGCTACAATTTACTCTTTCATCGGAATAGTCCGGTTCTGCAGTGAAGTTAATTTTGGTATAACTTCCAGGAACCGGAATCTGGCAACACCCACTCTCTTTGCAGGCTAATTCTCTGTGAGATCGTGTCTGATTACTCCGCGGGCACCAAGACACGCATGACCCTGTATAAGACGATTCGGACTCGGTAGTCATTTTAAATTCGCCATATGTGTTGCAGCCAACTGCAAAGAACTTATTACCCTCAGAAATCCTGAAAGGCCCTCCATAAGAAATTTCGAATATTACATATCTAAGCTCACATGTAACAGCATAAAACTGAGTGGAGTCAACAAGAATGTGGTCGTAAGAGATATTTCGGACTTGTACTTCTCCCGAAAGGGTTTTGAGATAGGGGATACCAGGGTTAGAACTCGATTTTCCTTTGCAAGTAATATCAAAACCAGGCAAACCACAAGTCTTTTGGTCCAATCGGAAGGGGTAAGGAATTGTCAGACCTCCACATGTTTGAGGATATGAGCGCAAGCAATTATCTGCTTTGAGTGATAAAAGATGAGTAGAAGAGTAGAGCAAAATCCATTGAATTACACATATTATTGTAGAGGTCGACATGAAGATCTAGTTCAGTGAATCAGGCACGCCTAAAATGTAATATTAAGAGATGATCTCCGCGGCTCTGCATATGTTCATATTGTGGCCGTAGGTATTTTGAAGACGGGATATTGAATTGAAAAGTCGCCCTAGTACCTAATGTTTCAAGTCAGATTATGATTCCTTTCTTCCTTCTTTTGATTAGTCGGATGATGATTCCTCTCTCCCTCCTTTTGTTGTAGCGAATCATTTGATCGGTTGATTTTGACGCCAATAATCTAATTAGTGTAAAATAAAAACAAAATAAATATTTATACTTTAATATAAATTAAGTAAAGTAATTTTGATTCCTGAAAAGTCGCGCTAGTTGTGTTTAAGTCATGATTCGTCTTGTTGTAAAAAAATCATTTGACCGTACCAGGAGAGTTTATTGACTGAGTTTAAACGGCCTGTTAAAGGATTCGACTGTCTAACCTATTGATTTTGATGTTAAAAATTAATTTTGATCAATGAAAAATATAATAAATATTTAACTAAAGTAATTTTGACTATGCACGTATTTATCTGCAAGGGACTAATTTTCTTGAAATGAACACATTTTTTCTCAAATAAAAGTAAGGAAACGTATAGGGAAGTAATTTTGCTCACTTTCGCCGAAAGAAGAGAAGCATTTGCATAGGAAATTTCAGAAGGAAGGAACAAAAAATCAAGCTTGCTTAACCAATGTACGCTCCTCCACATTACGAATAAGTTTTATCCATGGGCTTGATATTGCATCAGTCTATTTCACCAAATGTACGAAGATCCAAAATTGAAAGGATTCGATAGTTTGGGGATGTATCGGATTTTAACTTTCTGATTGGACTTTTTGACAAAACATTAAGAATACTTTTTGTCTAAATAATAAGTTTAGAAGGTTTGTTATTTTTGTTAAATCATGGACCTTGTATGTAACTTTTTCAAAGATGGGTGGTGGATGTCTAGGTATCAGTTTGTTTGCTTTCCCTCTTGCTCTCGTTGCCACTAAATCCAGGGTTAAATCATAAATGGAAATGTAAGCTCAAAGAAAAATCATGGAGAAAATTGAGTGTATAAATTTGGAGATCTAAAGCAAAGGCTAATGTTCAAATTATGGCTTGGAAAGTCTTACATTTCAAATTGCACATGGTTGATAGGTTGAAATGTATGATGGTTCAGTTGATTAAATGTCTATTATGCCAACACAATGAAAGCGTGAAGCACATTTTTTGGGACTATTCATAGGCTAAAAGAAAATGGAACGTTATTCTAAAATTTCTTCCTATTGTTTATTACCATGTTTTATGTTGGAAATAAGTTATTTTGGGTTTTGGCCTTCAAAACAATGTTGTTATGGATTCTTTGTTTTGCTTAATATATTGAAAAGTAGATTCTTGTTAACATTTTCAAAGCATAATGTTCACCAGGAAGCTGAAATGCTAAAGTTTTACTATGATATCATTTTCCAAATTCTTTCCTTATGTTCTCAACTACAAGGGGTTCCCAAATAGCATGTGAAGAACATTAACCACTCGAACAAGATAAAATTTCAAATTCTACAGCTACATGAAAATGATACTTTGTACTCTAAACAATTGCAATGTATGTTAAAGTTCGAAGTTTAAGACAACACTTTTGTAATGAGGCTTCAAATTTGTATGGTGGTTTTGGGGAGATATCTCACTTTTGATGGGTTGTATTGGGCTATTTGTAGTACTATAAACTCTTTTATTTTCTTGAAAGCTTGTTGGTTGCCTATTTCTATGTTATTTTCTTGCATTATTTAAATATAAAAAAAAAATTGCCCACAAGGAAAATTTCACTTTCAAACTCTTTTATTTTCTTGACAGTTTGTTGGTTGCCTATTTCTATGTAATTTTTCTTGCATTATTTAAATATTAAAAAAAAATTATCCATAAGAAAATTTTTACTTCCCATCTATTCCATGTTTTCCACCAAAAGGCTAATGGTTAATTTTGATAACATAAAATAAATTATTCTCTCACTACTAAATTTGATTCCATTTTTTGACAAACGTTCGTCGGTTTTGTGACAAACATTTGTCGGACAATCGACGAACTAATGAAATAATTTTCGTCACCAATTTTTTGTCAAAAGTTGGACAAAGAATTAAACATCAAAATAACAGCCCAAATTCGTCGGTCATCGGCATCATAAAATGGCTCTGTTGTTCGTCGGATTATCGACGACAACTTCGTGTATCCACTGACGAATTATAACCAAAACGCAATTGCAATGCCTCTTCCAAAGCATCCAAACAACACCAGAAGTTTGTTGCCATTTCAACGAAATGGGAAAGTAGTTATGATGAAGCTTTCATCGCAGCTATAGCAACTTCGTCAGACCTTTTCGGTGATTCGTCGGTTTCCTTCGTCGAAATTGCAACTAAACAATGCAATTTTTTTTTAAAAAAATATTCATTGAAATGTACCATCACGAAGACTCTTGGCGATGACCACCAAAGCCAACCCATTGGTGAGAGATCAATCATCGACATAGGATAGAAAACTCACTCCAATAGTCCATGTCTTCCCGATGACTTTCGTCGACAAGATAGATCCAATGTCACACCAATCTAACCTCTGTAGGAGTTTTAAATAGACCTACACCATGTCATCGCGAAGACTCTTGGCGATGACCACCAAATCCAACCCATCGGTGAGAGATCAATCATTGGCACATGATAGAAAACTCACTTCGATAGTCCATGTCTTGTTGATGACTTCCGTCGGCAAGACAGATCCAATATCACATTGATTTGACATCTTCAGGAGTTTTAAATAGACCTACACCATGTCATCACGAAGACTCTTGGCGATGACCACCGAAGCCAACCCATTGGTGAGAGATCAATCATCGGCACAGGATAGAAAACTCACTCTGATAGTCCATGTCTTGTCGATAACTTTCGTCGGCAAGACATATCCAATGTCACACTGATCTGACCTTTGCGGGAGTTTTAAATAGACCTACACCATGTCATCGTGGAGACTCTTGGCGATGACCATCGAAGCCAACCCATCGGTGAGAGATCAATCATCGGCATAGGAAAGAAAACTCACTCTGATAGTCCATGTCTTGCCGATGACTTTAGTCAGCAAGATAGATCCAATGTCAGACTGATCTAACCTCTTCAGGAGTTTTAAATAGACCTACACCATGTCATCGCGGAGACTCTTGGCGATGACCACCGTAGCCAACCCATCAGTGAGAGATCAATCATCGACACATGATAGAAACTCACTCCAATAGTCCATGTCTTGTCGATGACTTCTGTCGGCGAGACATATCCAATGTCACACCGATATGACCTCTTCAGGAGTTTTGAACACTACTGGTTATTAGCAAGACATTCTGAGGGTCCCGCCGATTAAACAAGTGTCTAAGAGCAAGTAAACAGATGAAACCTATTAATTTTCTTATTTTGGGGTTCTTTAAATCATAGAATAGATACCATCTTCTTATGTAATGTACTTATATTCATATTTGAATTCGAGACCAATTGTCATTGCACATTCCATTTTACTTGCATAGAGTATTCTATAAGCAATATATTGATAATGCCAAATGATTTATGGTGTTGTACAATTCTACCTATCATCACAGTTTTGTTGTTCCCCCCTAGAGAATCCTGCAAAGACAAGTTTACAATACCAAGTCAAATAATATGAAAAAGACTTACTTCCATACAAATTAAATGATTATTCTTACAATGGCAATTGTCTAATCACAACAAAAATTCCATGAAACATTATCCATGCTTCATAAGAGATGACTGATCATACATACAGATTGCAAGATGCATAGAAAAAGCATTACACTTGACAACAACCAAGGGCTAACAAGGGAAGGAGTTAAGAAACGTTTGGATTGAAGAGAAAATGTGTAGGGAAAATGTTGAGCAGTGTCAAGAGAACATAGCTTGTAGAACATATTCTTGACCTAATCAAGCTCTTGAACAACTTAAACAAAATTAAAATACTAACACATACATGAGACATGTAATGAACTTCCAATATCTGTTATCTTTTTCATTAATGGAGAGGTAGCTAAAGGAGAAATAATTATAATTGTAACACTATTCATAGTCCAGTAAATTATGTTCGTAATTTGTGTTCAATGGACCTCAGTTTTATCATTATATTGCCCATCTAATACCATATTTTAATCCAGGGTTCAACTATCTCAGATCTAAAGAAGCACCTTCAATTTACCATTTATAGTACTATAAAATAAGGTAAGACTTTTACTTGAGAAAGAGTGAGTACACTTGTAGGATTAAAGTTCTCACAATCATTAGGATTTATTGGCACACAGACACAAACTGCAACATATGAAGTAATGGATGACTACAAGTTAGTGGAATGGTCCTTAATATTTGACTGGTTTGCAAATTGATTGGTAGAAATAAGGTTACAAACAGATTTACATAAAAAATTATAAGGACAAACTACTGTAATCATCAAAATAGATGAAAAGTGGAAAGGAAAGAGTCGAGCTACATCTCTAGAGCCTAAAAAAAACACATGCAAGAAACATAAAAAAAAGAACAAACCAATTTTTGGATGAATACAAAATGGTGCCTTCAGCAAGTGATTCATATGCTTTCACACTTGATAGGACATTAAGAAGATTTTAGTCTTCCTCTATGAAATTAACTACTTATAGAAAAAACCCATAAACCAATATTATATACCTCCATGTCTAGCCGAGGGTAGGTATAAGAGGAAACAATTTCCTCAATGCAATGCCGAAAAATATCAATGTGTGTGTAGGTTTGTATTACTCAAAATATCATTTCACTACCTAAGGAAAAATACCAAAGTGATATTTTAAATTTCAATCTTCACATAGGCTCCCTTATTGCTACACATGCATATACAAGCATTATTCGAGCTCTAAACTATTCAAATATTAAGGATTTAATTAGCTATAAGATGGAAAGTTGTTGTTTAGACATAATCCATCATATTTTACATATCTTTATTCACTCCTAGAGCTTCAGATAAATTTGTGTAAATGAGACAGAAATGTGAATCTTTTATGACAAAGAAAATTCTTAAAAGGAGGGGGGAGAGAGCAAAGGGTAGGGGGCAAGAGAATGCTTGAATGTATAGCAAAGTATAACATTTTGATCATTATAACAATGAAAAAATCTTAAGTTTGAAGCATTAATATCATTTAGAACATTTATGATCAAGAATGAATGTAAGTAGAGAAATTTTGCATACCTGCAGATGGTACAAAATTTCATGGTTAAGTGGAAGCCTCCCATCAACAACAAAATCCAAATATCCATGTATCTATCTCAATCGAGCCTCTAAACCCTTAGCTGTCAATTTTTCCACTAACCTGTTATGCACAAAAGTCAAATTTTAGAGTTATGTCACCACTAAAAAATAGAGCTTTGAAACCAAATCCACACACAACACAATGTGGTATTCATACAAATCCATACAAACAAACTAAACTTAGAACATTGGAATGGAAACAACTTCAAATTATGATGTAGAGCATGGATTCAGGGTATAAAGAATCATTTTTTTGCCACCATAGTGAAAAGTTAGCACTTTCTTTCATCGTTGCATATTGGTTTGATGCTTCAAACGATGCATTTCTTATATTGAAAATTGCATTACCTTATTGAGCTTCTCTTTGTTTCGAGAATAGTTTAATATTCTCTACTTAACAGGGCCAACCATGTGATGGTGGAAGCTCATTTGGCCCCTCCCCCCTCTCACATCACTCTTAATTCCCCATAACTGATCATATAACATTAATCATTCATTCATCCATTAATAACATATAACATTCATTCATTAACATATAACATTCATTCATTAACATATTCACATTCATTCATTAACATATAACGTTCATTCTTTCAGTTTTTACATATTATCAAAAATATGGTTGTCATGATATGATTACAATCACTTTTTTTTTGTTTCTTTTTTAAAGCTAAAAAAATCTAAAGTGGAGTATCGTTTTCTAAATTATCTATCCCCCCTTTAGTTGTTCTGCCCTTTGCTCGTGATCTTAATGTACGCCTAGTCATGTGCTCACGACGTGGACGCCACTACAAGGGGGGTCTATTGCACAAACAAAGAAATGTTAAATTGATATGTTTTATTATTATTGTTACAAGTATTTCATTAATTAAAAGAACATTAGAGTGGTTCTCTTTACCTAATGGGTCCACATCATGTTCCTAAACTTCTCTTATAGACTCATGCTCAATATGTTGAACACCCTCTAAATCCTTATTTCCAGTTGAAACACGAAAGGTTACATTAAGTAATACACCAATTGAAATAAAATATGTTTAAAATAACATTAGAGTGGTCCTCTTTACTTGATGGGGCCACATCATGTTCCTGATCTTCTCTAGCCTGATCATGCTCAACATGTTGATCACGCTCTACATGCTCTAAAGTTGAAACATGAAAGGTTACATTAATTAATACACCAATTACAATTAAAGATGTTTAATTATATTAATCCATACTGCATTTTGTATAGCACATTAATACATCCAGTACCGGGATGCACACCATGACCTTCATCTGCAAGTTGTGATCCACCCTCACCAGGCTGCATTCCAATGTCATGTGTAGTATTATCATTGTTTGTATGTTTAAACCGAATAGGCATGTAATTAATTGATGGTGGAAATTAATATTTAATAGATTGCACAAGTATTCAATTTTAAATAAACTTTATTGAGTTTATTTACCTGCGTTTCAGATGCAGTGGAAGATTGTGTTTGCCCAGTCAAGACTCTTAGGCATTCAACCACGACTCCATAGCCTTGATGGCAGACAATCTTCAAGTCCTCTTATGTGGGAACTTTGTTGAATTCAGAGCCCTACATTTTTGCATAAGATCATGATTTTTGCTTCTATGTTGTGATAAAACCAAAATTGTTTGCAATATTTCATTTATTGATACTTACAATTCATGCGGCTAATTTCATATAACCACCAGAGACAAGTTTGTGCTGCTCGTGTTTTTCTAGTCTTGCATTTGTTGCCTTCGATGTGTTAGGCAGCCTATGAAAAGTTTGAAATACGTTAGAAATTATGTAAAAAGAAAGAGTAATCAATATATAATTACATTGTTGATAGTATCACATACCTTCCTTGGCTCGGTGGTGTCTTTTCTTTTTTCTTTTCAACCTTCTCCTTTCCATCCGACACTAGGTCCTTCCACTCTCTCTCTAGAATCATGGGGGGACGCTTGTACTTTTTGTTCTTCTCTAAATGTGACCTATATTGGTTCCTCACATACTATAGTTAGGTACCAACTTTCTTAAGGACCTTGGTTTGGTTGAATTTTTTTATCACCGAACAACACAACTAAACGGTTAATGAGCTCATCTTTTAAATCTTGATTTTGGGCATTCCACCATGTACATATGGTGGGCTTGAAGAGCTCCAATGTAATATCACTTAGATTTTTATAAAAAACATCATTTCCTGCAAAATGTTCATGGGATCAATAGTCTAAAAAGAGTGATCAATAAGTAAATTTTAATTGGATTATATATAATAATAATTAAAACATTTTAAAGTACTTGGGACCTTCTCTATCTTTATGGGAACAAAATCCTCGGTCACCACAAATGTGACCAACAATGTTCCCGTACTAGTAATACGGGAAGATCCAAGAAATGTTGCTAAAACATCACCAATAGTAGTGGCCTTTGCATCCCCAGGTACATGTCTTGACACATGTTTTGGCATGTGTTTGTTGCCAGAGGGTGCAGTAACGGATGCCTACATGGTATGTGTTGCTGACATTTCAGACGACAATATAGGCATGGATGATATCAGATGATGTGATGTATGTGTAGGAAGATCATGATGGACACTTGTACCAACCCCTACTCCTTGGGTAGCACTTGCAGTACCTTGATCATGGCTAGGAGCATCATGAGGACTCAAAAAATCCTATAGAAACAACACATATTTTAGTTTATGACATAAAAGAGTATAAAATATAAAACCATGAATGAACTTATGTTATAATTAAAGACCTCATGATAGCTTACTTGCAATTTTTGTGCTCTCTCAATCAATATTTCAACCCTCTCTCTTATCTCATCTGTTTGAGGCACTATGAATAACAACTTAAGGATTTCTTCATTGCATTTTTTGTGGGTCTTCCTTATCATATCGAGAGGGTTTGTTGAATAAGCGATGTCATCATCACATAATATTGACTGTACCTCCCTATGGATTCTCTTGTATATTGTTGGTGCCTTTCCCTGATCAGTCGACTGCAACAAGAATATTAAAAACATTATCGAAATTAATCCAATAAACTTATAAAAAAAACATAAAAATAAAATATTTTGCTCATATCTAATTTGTACAATTACAAGAGATAAACCTGTCAGGTAGAAGCGCATAAAGGCCGTTGTGACAAAAATTAAATATAAAAAAAATTACCGAAATGAAACCAATAGACTTACGAAAAAAAACATAAGAATAAAATGGTATATTGGAGTCATTAATTAGAGGTTAGGTAAAATGGTACATAGTACGTACCACCCCCATAGTAACTATGTTTGTAACTAAGCGATTCAAATTGTAATCGATTAGCAACTCTTCCCTTGTAGTTATTTATTTGATCGCACATACGAATACATGGTTTCCCTCACACGCCTTGAATATACAATTGGGTTGCTTATTTGTTGACCCAGGTTGTGTACTATTTATAAACCCTACAATATTCCCTGATTCTTTTAGCCTTTCGTCAATGTACATAGCCACTCCTTTATTTTGATCCTTATCTTTTAGTTGTATATAATTTGCTGACAATGCATACCTACGCATACTTCGTGTATATCGAACTAGCTACATCCAATCTTTGTAACTATAATAGGGTCTGACATACTCCATCAATTCAGTAACTTTGTCATAATAGACCTTTATGCCATCCATGCAAAATAGGCCCAAACCATGTAATGACGATGGTGCTATGTAATATATCCTCTTGTTGACACAAAAATTAGTGTTTATTGGAGGAAGTTCCTTGGGTACCCATTGTTTCTATAGATGTTTGTACCTCAAGGGCACCTCAACATCGCCTATGCTCTCATCATCATAAGAACAGGACCCCCCTTCAGCAAGAAAAAATTCCATGCGTTTACGAAATTTTCTTCGAATATTTTGACCTCTAGTTGATCTCCCTCTTTTAGACCTACTACATGTCTTTCTTTCCTCTTCTCTTCCTAAATTTCTCTCGCTCGAGGAAGAAAGATCTGAAAAATACCTATTTGGTGGTACTTGCACTCATAAGGATGTTGGATGAATTTCTTTCATGGTGATGTGATCTCAAGGTGACATTATGATTAATCTATCATTTCATCACTAGAATTTCACAAGTTATAAGGTAGTCAAGTCTTGATAGATTTCAAGTTATTGTTACTACTGTCCAAATGTGTCCATCACAAATAAAATCTACTTAATGTTTTAATTCCCAAACTTTGTAACAAGTGTTAAATGTGACTATGGTCCACTAGTTACACAACCAAGGCCTCAAATGTATTCTCTAATTGTAATCAAAGGACTTTTCTCTTCATTCAAGTAAATAAACTTGAAGGGAAACACCACTAAGTGGTTTATTGGACACCAACATGACTAAAAATAGCAGCAAATTTACATTTAATTTCCATATGTCTAAGTGGTTAACAGTGTACTATGCCTGGTTAAGTCATCATAAGTTTATGCTTTGGCAATAATTTTTTAAGTCATCTTAAATCTTCCTATGTCTAATTGCTAGGAGACTTTTGGTGTTTTAAGGTAGGATGAGTGGTTGCATCAATGTTCTAGTTCTCTATGACAAGGTTTCAACATCTTCAAATAGTGAAAGTTAGTGCTCATAGTCATTTGAAACAACATTTTGATTATGTCTGATGGTAGGATTTGATAACTTAAAATATCTCTACTTCGAAAACAAAATTATCTCTAACAACTCTAAGAGCTATAATGGGATGGCCACCATCATAGGAAAGATTCTTCATTCTCACTTTTAGGTGTTAAAATTTAACAATACCTTGATTGATGAAAGATCCCAAAGAGCCTTCTCCATGGTATCCAAGTACACATAGCGCGGTCTTCTGTTATACGGTTGGACATGATTTAAAGAACTTAGCTAGGAATTATTCATTTAACCTAAGGTTTTCTCATAATGCCATCATTGGAAAAGTATGATCAAATTCTTCTATTATAAAGAATTGGTCTTTGTGCCTCTAGTAATCACTATAAATGTTTGTAAGGTAAAAATGGCTAATTGCATCAGGTAGGAGAGAATCAACTTTGAGTTCTTCAAAGATTATATTCCTCTATTTATAATTTTTAAGGGTTGTGTGTGGAGGAGGTTATCACTACCAAGAAGGAAGAAGACCTTTCCTTGCATATGTTTGTGGTGGAGGTATTAAAGAAGAATTGTATGCCTCTATTTCCATTCATTAGATCTAGCTTAGCCTAGCATATACTTGGGCTAAGTCTACAATTGCTTCAGACTCATGCGATGAAGGCTATGTGTGATGAAAACCTAGACCTCAACCAAGATGTGGGTAGATTATGGGAGTTTTTCCAAGAATTGAGGCTGGTCGATAAAAATGTGAAAGACTAAGCTATTTTATTTTTTCTATCTTATCTTATAGCATTTTATGAGAATGGGGGTGCCAATGTACGAGAAGATCTTTGGAAACTAGGCATGAAAATTACAGGTTAAAGAGAATGGGGGTGCCAAACTTATATTACTCATTGTCCCTTGGTCATCGATTTTCCTTGAGTTCCCTCAACCTCGTCCTCAGCGCTGGTATTGACCTTGTTTTCACTCCTCCAAGCTCTTCCTCGACGTTGATATTGACCTTCTTTTCACTCCTCCAAACTCTTCATTGGAACTGGTATTGACCTTTTTTTAACTCCAAACTCTTCCTCGGCGCTGGCATTGACCTTGTTTTCACTACTCCAAACTCTTCCTCGGTGCTGGTATTGACCTTTCACTTCTCCAATTTGACAAGCTACAACTTGGCTTCGTTAGGTTTTAGAGTATGTTAATTAAATTGAAAATTATGGCATCATTTAGCTAGGTTTTAATATTCTACAATATAGTTAAGTATAAATTAGCTATATTTTACATAATAAATAATATAATTATTCAACTTATTATAATTAATAATTAATAATAAGTATAGTTTTATATAATACAAAATATAATTAATATAATATATATTTAATATAATATTAATATGAGAGAGAGAAACTAAAATTTGATTGGTTGTTTCATGTCAACAATCCAAGGATGGCATGTGTCCTTGGGGAGTTATGCTCAAGGTAGCATGCCATTTGATTAAAGATATGATAATTCTCCTTTAAGACCTCTTCAATGTACCCATTGCACACTTAAGGAGACAAAGATAAATATAGGGAAGAAAATATAGAGAGAGAGGGAGATAATGACAAACATACAAATAGAAAGGGAGGGAATAGATAGAGATATAGGGAGGGTGATTGATATATCTCTCCCTGTCGCTCTCTATCTCTCTATATCTCCCACTATCTATGTCACTCACTTTTTCCCCCTCTATCTATTGAGCTATCTCTCCCTCTCCCCCCTTTCTCTCCCATTCACTCCATCTCTCCCTCCATCTCTCCTACTCTATATCTCGATCTCTATTTCTCTTTTTATCTCCTTCTCACTCCTCTCTCTATCTCTTTCTATCCATATCTTTCTCTACCTCTATCACGATCTCTCTATCTCTTTCACTATCCCCCTCTATCTCTCTATATCACCCCCTTTCTATGTCTCTCCTCTCCCTCTATATATATTGAGCTATCTCTTCCTCTCTCCCTATCTTCTTCTCTCTCCCTACATATACTCCCCCTCTCCCTCTTCTTTCTCTCCCTCTTCTACCTATCTATCTCCCTCTCTTCTCTCTTTTCCTCTTCAACCTATCTCTCCCTCTCTCCCCTCTTCTCTATCTCTCCTCCTCTACCTATCTATATCCCTTTCTCTCCCTCCCCCTTTCTATCTCCCCCTCTCTATCTCTCACCATCTCTCCCTGCCTATCCCCCCTATCCATCGACTCTTTATCTCCACCTCTCTTCCTTTCTCTTCCCATATATCTCCATCTCTCTTTCTCTTCCCATATATCTCTATCTCTCTCTCTTTTTCTCCCCGGCTATCTCTATCTCCCCATATATTAACTAAGAAGCCATGCAAGCATACAATAGTATATGTTGTTAAGACTATAATAGTGTTTTATTAAACTATAAGTAACACTTATCTTTCTAATGTCAACCCTTCTTATAAAAATAGTGTTTTATTAAACTATACATTGATTATTGTCACCACTCTTCATTCAACATGAAATGCCAAATGTAGCAATTGTTTTGTTTCTTTTGTCAATTTTCATTAACCAAGCTATTTACTAGGTTGAATAAAGTTGTGTTATGACCCTTCGTCTCTTTAAAATAATTAGACAATATTAGTGAGATCAGGAAGGGGAGAAAGCTAAACTCCTTCAAAATAGGGGTAGTTGTGGGTTTGTTGGTTTTATTTGCATACTATATACTTAGTTCATCTAGGATAAATAAGTCACTTTAGATCATTTTCTTAGTTGTGTATCCTAACTAATATAGAGTAATATTTTTCATTTTAATTGACTACTACATAATAGTTTATGTGTTGAAAGAATTGTTTCCATTCTTTGTAGTTTTTACATTGGAATACAAATCATATTTAATTTCATGCCAATATACTTCTTTCATAAAGATATTTGTTTGAAATAAGTGCTTCATAACCCATCTAATCAAATCATAACCTATCAAAAAGGCAATATGAATTTTCTAAAGAAAAGAACACTTGACCCAATCATAAGTGTATGGCCTTCACAGAAAGGAGTGATCCACCTTAGCAATAACAACTACCTAATTTAGACCTAGCAGGTTCAACTCAACCAACCTATCAACCTACCTTTAAGAGGCTTCCAACAAGTTTAGAATGACCAATTTAAAAATTCCAAACAACTCTCAAATCCTGACAAAGAACAAAAGTCTAATTTCACACTTTGACTCCTTGAATCCTTGTAACAATGCAAACCTAGTTTTTTCCCAATAACTCAAAACTTTCCCAAAACACTAGAGAAACCCTTGATGGTTTTAGACACCCATTTTGGAGTTATTAAACATACTTCCCTAAAGAAAACCTTATCTTGAGTATAATCCATCATAGTCACATATGATCACATCATTCTTGACCATTTGATATCATGAAAAACCTCCAAAATCTAGTATTCAAATAACCCATATCGGCAAGAATTTGTGCAGGTCTCTCTGATTCATAAATCATTATATTCTCATTTTCAGCGTATTGGCGAAAGAACATAAATGTCACATCGATCGGATTACATAAGAAGATACACATTGGGATGACACAGTCCACGGTCTCACCGATAAAGATTTTTGTCGGCAAGACAAGTTCCATCGGGGTGAAAAACCTTATCTTGAGTATAATCCATCATAGTCACATATGATCACATCATTCTTGACCATTTGATATCATGAAAAACCTCCAAAATCTAGTATTCAAATAACCCATATCGACAAGAATTTATGCAGGTCTCTCTGATTCATAAATCATTATATTCTTATTTTCAGCATATCAGTGAAAGAACAAAAATGTCACACCGATCGATCGGATTACATAAGAAGATACACATCGGGATGACATGGTCCACAGTCTCACTGATAAAGATTTTCGTTGGCAAGAAAAGTTCCATCAAGGTGAAATGAAAAGGTCATACCAAGCATATAGGTCTCACCGATGAAGTTCCATCGGCAAGAAACCTCTCTTGTCTCACCGATCAAAGCACAAGGAGTTGTATTGGAAGGAGTCTTGGCGACATGAGATCAAAGGAATAATCATCGGGGAGACTTATAACATTGGGTAAATTACTGAATGTCTTAGCGATTCACCATGTCTTTCTGATGAAGACACAAACAGATCAAGATAGTCGTTGGGGTGACTCTTGGTGACATTTATATGAATCAGATGGATAGATTATGTGATATCGGCATAATGTCTCCCCAACCAAAAGAATGTTTAATGAATGTTAGTCAAGCCTAAATAAAATGATCACCCAAATTTTGAATTGTCTTTTTGATAGAACATTTGATGTGATAGTGGGTAAATTCAAAGATCGCCTATGCTCGTGTTCAAAGCTAGGATTACTAAAGAAGACATATCGAGGAGATTGGCTTATGGTCTCATCGATGAAGGGAATCTATCGGCAAGACAAGTCATTTGGGCATGAAAAATATATGTTGGCCCGAATGTTTAAGTCTCATCACCAAGAGTCTCCACAATGACATGGTGTAGGTCTATTTAAACTCCTGTAGAGGTCAGATCAGTATGACATTGGATTTGTCTTGCTGACAAAAGTCATCATCAAGACATGGACTGTCAGAGTGAGTTTTCTATCCTATGTCGATGATTGATCTCTCACTGATGGGTTGGCTTTGGTGGTCATTTCCAAGAGTCTTTGCGATGACATGGTGTAGGTCTATTTAAAACTCCTGAAGAGGTTAGATTGGTGTGACATTGGATCTGTCTTGCCAACGGAAGTCATCAGCAAGACATGGACTATCAAAGTGAGTTTTCCATCCTGTGTCGATGATCTATCTCTCACCGATGGGTTGGCTTCGGTGGTCATCACCAAGAGTCTCACCGATGAAGTTTCATTAGCGAGACCATCATTTCTTTCACCGACAGGAGCACTGGGAATATATTGGCGAGACATGTGCCATCGGTGTAAATCTTGAATGTTCACCTGACCCGCTAAGTTACACCAATAGGAGGATATCGACAGGAGTTATGGTAACATATTCAAGACCAAAAGAAAAGTTATCGATGAGACTTATAACATCAGAGGAACCACTGAATGTGTTAGCAATACTAAAAGTCAGGCCGATGAAGAAACAAATGAACCAAAATGATTGTCAGGGTGACTCTTGGCGATGTATACGAGACAAATGTTAACATCGGTCAGATGTGTAGAGTGTTACCCCAATCAACAGAGTATTTAGTGAACGTTGGTTGGGGTCTAATGTATAGATTGCCCAAAGTTTGAAGGTGTCTTTCCGACCAGTTCATTTGATGTGATAGTAAGGAATTCAAAAAATCTGTTACATTCGTGCCTAGAGTTAAAACATTAATGGTGCCACAGAGTACAGGTAATTTCATAAATTGAAAGGAAATCGTTGCAAAATGAACATTATTGTGAATTGGTAACAAAGGAAATGAGGAGACAAACAAAGGGCCAGAGAATTGTTTCAATTGAAAGACCTCAATCAAAACCAGTAAGACCTCTGCATTTTAACTTTTTCATTTCTGCAATTTTAAGCGAGTAATATGGAAGCCACCAGCTCAAGGAAGTTGAAAGGTAGAAAACAAAGTGAGAGCAGTCACCCTAAGAGTAAGAAGAGAAAGTTGAGTTTGGAATTGAGCCAAAGGGTGCTGCACGAAAGTTGAATTACGATTTAATTGACCAATTGCCTGGCTCTGGGTCTAGAGGTAGGAACTCTGTGCAACTGAGGGTGGAAGTGGATAAATTGGACGAAAAGTGCAAGAACATAGGAGATATTTGGACCCCAATAAGAGGCTATGAATTGTTTAGATTTGACTTTCAATGAAGAGATCATTTTGAGCCAGTTTGTAATCCGTGGCGTCTAAATTTGGGAAAAATGGTTTGCCCTAATGTGTTTGTCAATATAGAGCTGGTAAAATTATTGGCCACCCACTATGACTCAAAACTTAAGGCCATATGCAGATCATCTAGGAAACCGTTCATATACATATCAGAGGCTTCAATATGTAAGGTTTTTAAGTTGAAAGGGTGGTGTAATGAGAAAATTGTGAATGAAGAGTTGGAAAAGGAGTTTTGGAGAATGGACACCACTTACAAGGGTTGGAGGTTTCCCTTACATAGAATTAAACAAGATGGTAAAACTGTCCCACTTAACGATGCTGATGGGCCTCCATTCCATGTGGACTTATTTGAGCCCTATATGAGATATATACCTATTTCTCGGTAGGACAAGTGTTGTGTATGGAAGTTCCTGAGTATATGTCCATTGTTCCCATGGTAATTGCAGCTGACATTCAATGCCATAATTCTAGGTTATTTGAATATGCTTCATTTGTCTCCAAGGAGCTCGACTTAGCATTGGTGGAAATTAAGAATAAATCCCCTATTCTACACCTTAGGCATTATTCTATTTTAATGCATCTAGTATTGTACTTCAGACAAGAGTTAGGGATTTGGCCAGAAAAGTTAAAGGTTTCACTGTTTGATAAAGAGGGAAAATTGTTACCCATTCAATTATGGATTGCCATTTGGGACAATAGGTTTGCTAATTCCAGTTTCCTGTATTTTGAAGAATATTTTGTAAAGCCAGTATATGAATTCTATAGTCATCCTTGTGTGCACTCATTGTCTGATGAAACAAAACACTTCCTCAGACCTAAGGACTTTAATGGACCAATTGATCACAATTGGGGAGACTAGTATTGCTTGGAAGATGCTACTATGGTAAGGGTGTTTGGTTTTGAGGATTCTCCATTCATTTTTCCTAAAACAATCCTGAATAGGATTGCATATTTGGAAGTTGTAAGACAAATGGATTTTTCTAGTTTCATGAATTTTGGTTCATTCAGAAAATATGCATTTATGCCTAGTACTCTATGCTTTGGTGATTTCATTGTGCTTGCAAAGGAAGGATATGATTTGATCCTTGACAAATTAATGCAGTATAATATGAATAAGGGTCCACCAAGAGAAGGTTTTGATCCAAAGGGATATATCAATTCTTCCAAACAAAGGATAAACTTTGGATGATATGATCATGTGCCTTATCAGTTTGATGACATGATTAGAAATTTAGAGGCAGAGGAAGCAGAGAGAGTGGTGGAGGAATATAACCAAGGGTTTTTAGATACAAGGTTCCCTTTTTTCTAGAGATGAGGAAACTGGAGAAGATATGCCGCGAGACCTACCTAGTAGGATTTCCAGATTAAAAACTCAAGATTACAACTGCCCTCCTAGAGAACTAAGTGTTGAAGAGATCCAAGATACAGACACCAGATAGATGGCATATAGGTCATTTGTAGTAGAAAATGAATTTGTGAATTCTTCATAATTTAGATCTTTCTTGTATAAGCAAAAGGGAAACGAGATAAGGAAGACAGTTGATAATATTACACCAAGCAATGAGGAGTAGCTACTAAATAATTTGAAATTAACTGTGGATGGAGAAATAGCTAATATGACCCTCGAAAAAGGAAGGAAAATGTTAGAGGATGCTGGAGTCATGATCTTTCCAGGGTTGGATTTGAATTTTGCATTGGTGTTTGATAGCTTCTTAAAGGATAATAGTGCCAAACACAAGCTTAGTCTAGAGGGGGTGACAAAAATATACGTTGGATCCAAATATAACCCGAGTGAAGGATCACTCATGATATGGGCCATGTATCCACCTCATAGAAAGTCAGTGGTGATTGATACTGAGAAAGCATTTGGACATTCATGACTCTAAAGGTTGGAGAGGTAGATCCTATGGCGGCTGCAGACATTGGGATTAATGTGGCAAAACTGAATAAAGCCCAAATACAAATGTTGATAAAAGAAAAGGAAATCTACAAAATGAATAATGAAAGGATCATGAGAGAAAATGATCATTTAAAGGACATGCTAGGAGTCACAATGGGACCTCCTAAATTAATAACACATGGTGAAAGCTCACAGGTAAAAGATCATTGGGAGGAGTTAATTGCATATTCACAAGGTAAATATGATACACTCGCTGCAATAATCAGAAAAAGGTAGGCCAACTTAATGATTTGGTTGAATAAGCTATGGGGAGCATATTCAAAGAACCATGTTACAGGGCAGGAACACAAGAGAATTGATGGGAGAATTGAAGAAAAGTTTCGAGAATTAAATGAAAGAAATGTTCTTGACAGTGTGGCCATTGGTATGGGTAACCAAATTATAAAGAGACACATGGACTATTATGAGGAACTGCAAGAAGATGCAAAGGGGCCGGTTGATGTTACAAATATGGGACTACCTACACTATTTGAAGATGGAGAAAAGTTGAAAGAGAAAGCCAAGTGGATCAAAGAGTGTGAATTGATGCTGCGTGGAATTCTGGAAAATGCTACAAAGAAGGATTCAACATTGGACGAGAGCTGCGAGCACAATGAAAGGATGATAAAGGTGGAAATATCAGCCAGGAACGCATTAGGAGATGTCGATACTCATGAATGACAGGATTATCTAGATCATTTATCAAATGTTCATCTATGGCTAAATAGAGCCTAATCTCTTCTTTTAATTAGTTAAGTAAAATAGAACATTTGTGAAGGGACGCATCCCTTCCAAGTTTTGATGTATTTATATCTATTCCATAGTAATGCAACAGATATAGGCATTAGGAGATATTCAATAGATAGCTTTCTAGAAAAATGCTTTCATATACAGAGACTCAGATGAATGTATTTTGATGGAGTAAATGAAGATATCTAAGTTATGGATTAAGATTTTGGTATCAGTTGTTTGTTAAATTTATGTAGTTATTTGATTTTCTCCATTCTAATGCTTCTCTATTGTTTAAATTGATATAACAAGTTTATACTCAATTTATCATTGTACATTTTCTATTTATGTGTGATATGGTTATTCGGTTCTCTCAAATAGTGATTAAAATCTTTTAATCAATCACAACAATTGGGAAGTATTAGTTGGATTAATAAGAAGAATCACATAACTAGAATTGCCATTCTATCTCAAGAAGAGTTTTTCAATTATTCACTTGCATGTTTACACAAGTTGTAAACAATTTCTGTGCCTGACAGTTTGAATTATTGCCATTATTGAAATCCACATTTGCAAATATTCATTAGACTCCATATACCCAATAAGGCACTGGTCTCCCCTTGTATTCTTTTATAATTTTTATTATTCTTATTTATTTTACACTTACATTTACAAATACACATACATATGCATTTACTATTTTCATTTATTTCTCATGTAGTTTAATAGTTTGATCGATTTCATATTATATGTGTTGAAGACTTTAGAATTTCAATTACATTAATTTATGGATATGTTATATCTATAACACTACAAAACCATATGCTCTTTGCATTTACACTTGCATTTAGAAATACACATTTATATACATAAATATAGATTTCTTTAATGATATGTTGCATTTATTGTTCTAGGAGAGCATCCAATAATTGCATTTACATTTACATTTAAAAATACAAATACATACATACATATTTATGCATCCTACTCCCTATTCATGCATCCTACAATTACAACAGTATCCATGGGACCTCTTACACAAGCTACAGTAATCACAAAATGTGTAAGAGCCCCTTTATATCATGTTTGGACTACAAAACCCTCAAAAACATGGTAACTGGGCTGTATGCAAAGAAATGAAGCTTTCTAACTCAAATAAATGCCTTAAGCCCTCAAATCAAATTCAAATCAAAGCTAATACATATCTTCACGACATGGAATTGATTTCACATCAAAATATGGTTGCATGTGATCATACAGTGCTGCATAATAGGAAAAATACATAAAATTTAAAGAAAAACATAGATTTTCGAATGTCAAGAGCTTGTATTTTAAATCCTCAACCATCAACAACCATTACAATGATCACTTTATGCCTTTTAAAGGCCTTTACACCTCAACCACTAAACAAACACCTCTACAACTCACTTTTTAATCTTTTATGATCACATGAAACATAAAACACACTAGTTTCAAGGTTGTTAACATCACTATTGAATTTTTTTAATTTTTTGACCTTTCAAACATTAAAAATTACATCATTAAATTAATTATGTAATGGCATAAAAATTAAAAACATAATGAATTAATTACGTAACCACAAAAGTCAAATATAATTCTATCAAGAAATTAATATCAAATAGATAATATAATCGCATAACTCATACATTTCAATGTCATTGATCTTCTTCATCGTCCAACTCTTTGTTTGTATCATCCGATCCATATTCGACATTGTAAGGATTGGTCATATCATCATCATTGTCATTGATATCAATTTTGACAATGTCATCATCCACATGGATATCATCTTCATGAACAATAACTCCTACATCATCATGATCTAGTTCCTCCTCTTCGACATCTTCGTCAGGGACATCATCAACTAACTGTTGATCCTGATCATCATCTACATCATCTTATACATCTTCAGTATCTTCTTCTTCCATCACATTATACTTTACCAGCCTTCCTCTTGGATCATTTCTAACAACAAATGACCAACCCAGTTTACCTGGAACCTCTGAGTAAAATACCTGCTCACATTGGCTTGGAAGAACATAGGGCTCATTTCTAGCTCGCTCAATCAACCTTGTATTAACCATGGTAAATCCATGATCATGTTTAATAATAGTTCTCTTGGGATCATTTTCATTCAATCGTAGCCTGTACCATAGGACGACGAACAAAATTAATCTAAAGGACTTAAAGTCACACTCAAGTATATCATCCAAAATCCCATAGTATTGATTTTCTGAGACTTCTGAATGTATGCCACTTCTAGATGAAACATTAGTCACCTAAAAGACTGTAGTTATACCAAAATCACAAGTTTTTTCGTGTCATACAACTTTTTGATTCGAAATTTACGACCATTGCACCTCATAGCCTTGTGGTGTTTCACCTGCAATATGTCAAACATGTAAAAATTATTGCAATATCATTAGTTGATAAACATATTTATTTTTTGCCGAATGTATGCAAAGAAAACAATCTCAACATATATATACATCAATATAGTTGAAAATAATTAAATAATATGGGTGATTAATATATTTATACGTACCTGTTTATCTCTTAAACCATATGCTAAATCAATTTCCCTTTGTGTAACATTGGAATCTCCATTACAATGAGCTTCTTTAACCAATGAAGCCACACCTTCCCATGTTAATGCGCGACCAAATTGTTGACATCGTTCAATCCATACCGTCATCCAATCAAGATTGTTTACGACATACAAATGAAGTGCATCCCACTCTCAGCCAACTGTATCAAAAAAAATTGAAATTCATAAATGACGTATAATTAGTTAAATACCGCGGTATACGACCTTAATTTATAATTGATGCATATTGAAGATTAATAATTAAATAAGTACAATATACATAAAAACCATATGTAAAATTTATTCCAATTAATCTCCATGACCATCTTATAATTACCTCTCACTTTCCTCAATCTACCTTTCCCCATCAGGTACTCCCCTTCAAATTTGTTAATGGAGTTGGGATCCCAAATGCGATCTACATGGATTTTTGTTGCAAACTTAGGAAGATATTCACTAATGTACACCATGTTATGGTATACCATATATAAAAATATAAATTCCAAACATGAGTAAACACAACACAATATAAAAATATAAATTCCAAACATATCATATGTGATAGATAAACAATTTGATCTGATGTATAACCTTGATGATTAATTCTATTATATTCCAACTTCCATAGGCGATGTGTCATTCTTCATGGTTTTGATGTAGGCTCTTCTTTCCCATTGAAAAAATGTTTTTTAGTAGTTTGATACTTATGATTATGTGGAGGAAGTGCCTATACTCATCAAACACCTGCTTTCCTAAACTTGTTAAATGATGAGATTTCATCTTTGGACCACAAATTGGACATGCAAATTTTCCCTTTGTTTGAAGACCTGCAAGATCATATATAATTGGATTAAATATGTCAATTTTTATAATTATATATAATGAATAGATTATTTTAAAAAAATGCATGATATCTACTTCATCAAATTAAATATTGTTAAAGTGTAGTCAAATGTTATAACATACCACAAAAATGTGTTAGCCCTGGGGCATCATGAATTGTCCATACAAGCATTGCATGGAATTGAAATTGTCTTTGTCCTATTGGTCTAGAGACGTCATACATAGTGACGCCATTCCATAACTTTAGTAACTCGTCAATAAGAGGCTCGATATATAAATTCATATCTTTAACTTGGTACTTACCTAGTTGAATGAACATAAACATTACATAATTATTATAACCATTTTACTGCAATATATATAAATTAATGTACATGACTATTGAATGAAAAAAATATAAGTCATTATGCAACAAATAAGACAAATGAGATGCTACTACGTTAAATAAAATTGATGTAAACAAATACCTGGAACAATCATTGACAACATTACGTGCTCACTCTTTATTGACATCCATGGAAGAATGTTATTGTTGATAACAAAAACAGGCCACACCGAGTAAATAGATCTTAACTCTCCAAATGGATTGACACCGTCCACTGCCAATGAAAGCCTGAGATTACAAGGTTCTTCTTTAAAGTGTGGCCATTTTTCCTCCATGTCCCTAAATGTAGAACCATTTGTAGGAATTCAAAGAAAGTCATCTCCACTTCTATTATGTGCATGGTAATCCATAAATTGTGCTAAGCTTTCGCACCTAAATAATCGTTGCATACGTGGAATAATGGGAATATAATGAAGAAGCTTGCGAGACACCTTTTTTGTTAGTTGATCTTTTCGATATCTACTGATATGACATTCTGAGAATTCTATTTCAAATTCATGTTATTTATGATATATAATATGATCATTGGGACATGCATCTATTGCTTGATACTCCATTCCGATATCTTTCATAATGCCAAATAAATCTCAGTATGAGCGAGGTAAAATATTTGATGGTGGTAACAAAAATTCACCAATCAATCTACAACAAAAAATAATTTGTTAATATAAATAATATTAATGGTACATATTTCATCCTTTATTTACTAGTGATGAACTAACAACAATAAAAATAGATGAAAAAAGATGGCATATATGACATACCTTAACATCTATGAGATTGCTATGTTTGATAAACCATTCATAACCTTCAAGTTCAACAACAACAATACAACAAAGAGAAGAGTTGTTTGAGATCCTTCATAAAGGGGCTCGTATGCCTTCTCAAGTACAGGTAAATCATGAACATCATCAAAGTCATCTCGATCATCATGATCAGCTCTGCCACTAAATGTGTCATGGATCAATGTATTTGTACCATCATCTTCAACTGTGTTTTCTAGCGCATGATCATCTTCTTCCATAGGATCATTAACTTCATTTTCGATATTCACAACTTACCAATGGATGATAATCATGCCCCCCTTCAACGTGACCATGTTGCCTACAATGTTTCTCAGCTATTGTGATTAAAAGTCATCTCGTCTTTAAGTCCTTGCAATTATTGCAAGGACAATAACATTTTCCATCACCCTTTCTTTTCAATCTAGCCCACAATCTATCAAGTGTCTCTTCATTTTGTTCTGAACTAATATTATCTGACATGATTTTTCTTTACCAAGCTTGAATATTTAGATCTTCAAAAACTATCAAACTCACACCCCAATAATTTGTATTCATAGACAGGTAACAAAATCTAATAATTCTTATATTTTACACAAAAACAAATCGGCATGCAACCACCCCTGCAAAAGAGAAGATAGTCTGAAGTTAATGACCCCAAAAACACTTTAAAATGCTAATTCCAAAACTTATTAAATTCCGATTTTACTATGATTTCCAACCATTAGACTCCTAAAATCAAAATATTGAACTTGTACAACAAAATCTAAAAATGCAACTTTGAAAATACACAAGTCTAAAAATGAAATTTGATGAGATGTTGCTTTAAAATATGATTTTCAAACCTGGAAGTACAAATCTGACTTCACAAATGAATTTTGGGAAAGGACAATGACTACCCTCAACCTGGCGATAGCTTCTTGAATTTTTTCTGATTTTTCCCAAGAAAATTGTACTTAGTTCTCCACAAATTGTCGTAAGTATAGCAAATTCGCAAGCAGAGAAAATTCGTAAGTATAGCAAAATGTTGTCACAATAAATAGTTGAGATCACTTTTTATTTATTTCGGCCTCAATTTTGACTTCACATGTTCGTCGAAATTTCGACGAAAACTCTTTGTCACAATTTCAACGAAAAAATAGGTTCATTGAAATTTCGACGAACGTCGGGGATAATTTTTTTTTTTTTTGAAAATTAGACATTAAATATCACTAGTACCCAACAATACATCTATTTATCCATCTTTCGTCAAAAAATTTCATCAGATTTTGCAGTCAAATGAGTTAGTGTCTTATTCAATATCCTACATTTAAAAACCATATTTAATATATTATATGTTTCACATATTAAGTAAACTTTTTATTTGATTCATGTATATATTTGATGTATAGTTAGTAATTTCAATTTGAAATTTTTTGTATAATGGTATGTATATATTTTAAGTTATTAGAAATGATTATATCTTAAGATTATTTGGTTGTTTGATATTTTTAATTAAACTTTAATTTGATTTGTTTAATTATCTTATTTAATTTAATTTATTTGTTTTAGTTTATTTTAGTTTAATGTAAAATTTATTATGCAATCAATTGAATTATAAAGGTTAAATTACATACTTTCTTTTAGTTTATCTATAATAGTGAGTTTTGTGGATTATTATTAGTTGTATTTTTTGAGCTTCTATTGAAAGTTTTAGAAGAAATTGATAGCCATAGGAATTGATACTTGTTAGTTCATTTAATTGGTTATTATCATATACACTTTCTCACACGTTGTAAGGACTAGCTACAACACAACATTTGTTTTACGCATGTTCCCATATACTTAAAGTAGTGTTTATTACATCCTAAAGGAAGTCATCCTCCACCTTGATCTTGTTATTCCATTCTCCTAGTTCAATCTTGTTGGCATGAGACTAATCTCACATTTGTAGATTTTATTCTTGAATTTATGGCATTCAAATTCAAATTTGGTCAAATCCTACCCATTTTATTCTCACTATGATCCATTTATCAGTTCATGCTTTGCATGATTATTCCAAGCTATGCATTGGTATTTAAAGACATTTATTTGTACATTGATTCACATCCTAGAATTATTTGACTTCTTTGAGTGCTCAAGGAGCATTTATTAGAAGAAAATTCTAGAACTGCTACATTAAAAGGAACAAAATTACTTCATAAACATTGTCTAGGACATCTAAACACTTGCTTTCTACCTACTAATTTTTAGCATGACCATATAGTTGGTCTCTCTTTATGGTTCACCAAGGAAAACATGTCCCCTAGCAATGCAATAAGATCCATAAGGCATTTTTAAATACCACCAATCCTTGAAAACCAACAAGAGGTAGAACTTCTTGCAACATTTTTCCTGCATTTGAACTTCCTACGTGCATTGTGGATTTTTCCCTGGGGGTACCCCATGGTCTCCCTCTACCCATCCCTTTCTTGAGCCTTGCCTTGTCTCATGCCGACTCGTGTCCCTCGGGAGACACTCCTAGCAGGACAGGTCTTTTGACTACGGATCTTTCAATGCCGCCTGTGTCTTTAGTTGAAGTGTCGGCAATTGAGATTCCATTTGAATCCCTTGGGTGGAAAGATATCTTAACCAATAGTAAATTGGGCCCTCTCCCTCCTTCTCTTGGGGATGAGGTTATTGTGTCTAGAATAAACTTTGCTATTTCTGATTTAGTCAGTGATAGGATTCTCTCGTCTATGGAGAATGCAGTAGTGGGTAGGTTTCTCTCTTTCTGCCCTACTGTGGATATGGTTAGAAAATGGGTTGTTGTTAAGTGGCGACTCAAGGGAAGTGTGGAAATTTGTGCTATGTCTGGTGGGATTTTCCTCTTCAAGTTCACGGTGCCGGAAGATCTATTATCTATTCTATCTTTTGGACCTTGGGTTTATGGTAAACATAGATTGGCTTTATGTCGCTGGAAACTAGGGTTCATCCCTGACGTGGACCTCAATAAGTCGACTTCGGTCTGGATTTTCCTTCCTGGGTTGCCATTGGAATACTGGGATGAATCAACATTTAAGAGCATTGGTGATTCCTTGGGAAACTTCATCACTTCTGACTCCATTACCAGATAGAAGTCCAGGTTAGTGTTTGCCCACTTCTGTGTGAATATATGTGTGAAAATATCTCTGTCTAACTCTGTTAAGCTTTGCTCCAAATTTAGGTCTTGGGTTGTGGTATTCTGTCAGAAGTGTGCCAAACCCAAGAACCTTATTTCTGACTGCAAGTCAACCTTTAATAAAGATCCTATCAAGGGAGAATCTACTGCTCCTTCTGGTTCTCCTCCTGGTATTGAAGACCCGTCCAAAGATGGTTATGCATCTTTGACAACTTTCTCTGACATTCCTAGCTCTAAGACTCCTCTGCTCGAGTTAGTGGCTAGCGAAGAATTTCCTAATCCTAGTGTTCCTATTCTTAAGTTTGTGACAGGGATTGATTCAGTTGAGGGCCTTGCTAACCCATCTGTAGCTAATAATATGGCTAGTGTTAATGTTCTGGAAGTAGATAATCTTGCTTCTAGCATGGCTTTTGGGGATGAGACCCCTACTAGTGGTGTGTTGTCGGAGGAGGCCTCAGTTGGAACCAGTGAGACTGTTGGAGAAGAGGGTGAAATATGGGAGGATCTGGGCTTGGGTGAGGCATCTTCTTTCATCTCAGAAGATTTAAAACAAGAGTCTGCTATCGATGAGGAAAAATAGATAACTCTGAAGAAAAAAGTGGATGTGGGAGGTGATTTCCAAGCCAGGCAGGCCAACCCAAAGATCCACGAGACTAAGAGAAACCACAAATGATATTTCCTTGGGAAAACAAAGGAAATTGGAAGTGTCCTCTAAGAAAGGTCAAAAATGAAGGTCATGTCTTGGAATATGCATGGGATGAATAGATCCCATAAGCAACTTGCTTTAAAAAATTATATTCTGGAACATAAGGTAGATGTATTACTTCTACAAGAAACTAAAATGAAGAAAGCTAGTTTTGATAATATTGATAAGTACTTATGGCCTGGGCCTCTTACTTTTATAGTGATGCTGAAGGGGCCTCTGGAGGTCTATCGGTGCTCTGGAACCCTTCTAGATTAAATGGCACTGAATTGTTCTACTGTTGGAATAGTGTCGGTGTCTCTTTTACCTTCCCTAGCGGCTCTTGGTCGCTTATCAATGTTTATTCGCCCAACCAAATGAATACTAGATTGGCCCTATGGATGTCTCTTGTTGACTAGATAAAAAAAAGTAGTGGTCCTCGTTGGCTGGTGGCTAGGGACTTCAACTCCCCACTATTTCCCTTGGAGAAAAGTGGTGATTTGATTGACTACTTTGATAGTATGGCCGATTTGGCACACTTTTTGAGTTCTATGGGCCTGATTGATATAGATTTGTTAGGCCAAATTTTTACCTAGTCCAATAGATGTATGGGTGAAGACTTAATTCAAGTTAAACTAGATCACTTCCTTTGTTCTTACACCTGGTCTAGTCTGCTTAGTGCCACTATGCGGGCCTTACCTAGGACTATTTTTTATCACAATCCTTTATTGTTAACTTCATTTGATCAGTCTGTTATTGGACCTTATCCCTTCCGCTTTGAAATCATGTGGAATTCCCACCCTGATTTTAAAATGAGAATTGTTGAATGGTGGAATATCCCTGTGTGTGGTTCCCCCATGTTTAGAATCTTTTTTAAGCTAAAACACATTAAATGTATGGTAAAAGGCTAGAACAAAAGGGTCTTTGGGGATGTTTTCCAGAAGAAAAAAATCCTTGGGGAAAAGTTGAAAATGGTTCAAAAGAGAATGGAGGAGGGTGATATCAGTCTTTCCACTTGTAACCAAGAGAAGGAGAACCAGTGGGAGTGGAAGAAAATTCTTAAGAAAGAGGAGATTTTTTGGAAACAAAAATCTAGGGTGCAATGGTTGAAAGAAGGAGATAGGAACACCTCCTTTCATATTTCTGCTGTCAAACATAAGAGGAGGAACTAGATAAAAAAGTTACACAATGCTCAGGGTGAGGTTGTCTGTTCACCCTCTCTCATTGGTTTAGTGGCTGCAGATGTTATGAAATAACTTGCACAATAGAAGAATAGGATATGAAATATTATGCAAATTCTTGATAATAATTGAGAATAACAAGCCACTTCGAGGGGTAAAACCTCCAAATATCTCTAATGAGAACACAATTCAGAATATGATGATGAAATAAGACTCACAACCTCCTATATATACCTATTTATGCCTAGGATATCACCTAGGCTGACTTAGACACACTTATATAAGACCTAGGCTGACCCAACCAACTAAATAATAATATAATAAAGATAACATGACTTAATTAGGAGTTAAGATAGCCATAGGCCTACTATTCATAACTCGATGTACACCAATATTAAGGGTGTAGCATGCCCCCTTTCTTCAAATAAGCATTGTCCTCAATGCTAATCAAGTTGGGATTCTTTTGAGTTAACTCCTCGTCCTCCCAAGTGGCATCTTCAACTAGTAAATTCTTCCATTGGATGAGATACTTAGTGAGAGTTCTATTCCTCAGCTTCTTTGTGTGTGTTTGATGAATGTACTGTGGTTCCCAAAATGATTCTTTGTTCTTCATCGAGCTCTGGTAATGTAGTTTGAGTTGGACTGTTATGCCCAATTACCTTCTTCAAACAAGAAACATGAAAAACTGGATGTATCTTTGTTGTTGGTGGAAACTCTAGCTTGTAGGAAACACTATCGATCTTTTGCATGATTTGGTATGGCCAATAATACCTTGGAGATGACTTATTATTCTTTTTTTGTTTCCTTAGTGAGATTTTCTTATAAGGCTACAATGTTAAGAAGACCCAATCTCCAACTTCAAACTTCTTTCACTACGATGTTGGTCTGCCTGTTGTTTCATTCAATTTTGTGCCATGGCTAAATTCTCCTTGAGTCCTGAAAGTACCTGTTTTTGATTAAGCAAGTGGTCCTCTACTGCTTGAACTCTTGGTGACACTTTTATTGATGATATGATGGAAGGAGGATGATATCCATAAAGTGCCAAAAATGGAGACATTCTTGATGAGCTATGAAAAGAAGTGTTATACCACCATTTTGCAAGTAGTAGCCAATCTACCCATTGAGACTGTTTCTCTGAAGTGAAACAACAAATATATCCTTCCAAACACTTATTAATGACCTCAGTTTTCCCATCTGATTGAGGGTGGTATGAAGAGCTATGAGCGAACTGAGTACCCAAACATGAGAATAAATCTTTCCAAAAGTGACTAGTGAAGATAGGATCATGATCACTAACAATAACCTTAGGTGTACCATGTAGCTTTTGGATATTCTCCAAAAAATATTTTGCCACTGCACTTGCTGTAAAAGGATGTGATAATGCAATGAAATGTGCCAATTTAGTGAGGCAATCAACTACTGCCATGATGACATTATGACCTTTAGATTTGGGAAGCCCTATGATGAAGTCCATGTATACCTCTTCCCAACGCTAGCTAGGAATAGATAAGGGATGCAAGAGACCTGGTGTCTTAATTTTTTCCCCTTTATTACTTTGACAAACCAAACATTTAGCCACAATTTTTTGAACATCACCTTTTAGCCCTTCCCAAAAAAAATCTTGCTTGACTCGATGATATGTCTTCAAAAATCTTGAATGACCACCAACTGGAGACTCATGCAGCTCTGTGAGAATCTTGTGTTTAAGAGTGGAATTCTTGCAGAGATACAAACCCTCTTTATACCAAAGAGTATCTCCCTTCCACAAAACTTATCTGAACTTCTACGATCACTTTTTAATTGTTGGATGAGATTACTTGTTGCAACATCATTTTTCCATTCTGCTTTGGCTTCCTCCACCCAATTTGATTGTAATATTGAAAGGGCACACAATAAGGCTTCATCTTTCTCATCCTTCCTTGAAATTGCATCTGCTACAATATTTTCCTTCCCTTTCTTATATAAAATCTCAAAGTCATATCCTAACATCTTTGTGACCCATTTTTGTTTCTCTTCAGAAGATAGTCTTTGTTCCAAAAAATATTTTAGGCTATCATGATCTGTCTTAACCTTGAAATGTCTACCCATTAGATAAGGCCTCCATTGTTTAACTGCATGAAGGATTGCTAGCATTTCCTTCTCATAAATAGGTTTTAGCTGATTCTTACCCTTTAATTGACGACTCTCAAAAGCAATTGGTCGACCTTCTTGCATGAGAACTGCTCCTATCCCATTTCTAGAAGCATCACATTCCACAATGAATTCCTTTGTGAAGTTAGAAATGGAAAGCACTAGAGTTGTACACATAGCCTCCTTCAACACCTTCAAATGTTGTATTAGGTGGACTCATTCCAATGAAAAGAATCCTTCTTCAATAGAGTGGTGAGGGGTTCTGCTATATGACCATAATTCTTCACAAATCTTCTATAGTACCCTTTCAATCCCAAGAAACCCCTTAGTTTCTTAATGGTTTTTGGAACATGCCATTCCATGATAGTCTTAATTTTGTTAGGGTCCACCTTTACTCCTTCATGTGAAACTATGTGTCCCAAATACTCCACTTCCTTAAGACCAAAGCACACTTGGATGTCTTAGCATAGATTTTTTGATCTTTAAGTATTTTTAATGCTTGATCCACATGTTGCAAATGTTCTTCCTAAGTCTTGCTATAAATCAATATATCATCAAAGAATACTAACACAAACTTTCTCAAGGAATTCTTGAAAATGGAATTCATCGACTCAATGTAGATGGTGCATTAGTAAGACCAAATGGTATCACCAAAAATTCATAATGACTTCTATGATTCTCAAATGCTACTTTACAAATATCTTCCTCCTAAGTAATCCAAATTTGGTGATAACTAGATCTAAGATCTAACTTGGTAAAATACATAGCTCCATTTAATTCATCTAGCAAATAATCAATGATTGGAATAGGAAACTTATCTTTAATGGTGTACATATTGAGCACTCTATAATCTAGACACATGCGCCAAGTGTCATCCTTCTTACATACCATCACCACAAGTGAGGAGTAAGCACCTCCTTTGGCTATGCTCCTCGATAATTCTGCCTCTAGCATCTCTCAACAATTTTTCTATCTCACCTTTTGTATGTGTGGATACTTTGTAAGGTTTGATGTCTTGGTTGGATCCATGGAACTAACTATATGGCATGATCATTTTCCTCTTAGGAGGAATTCCTTTAGGCATATCTCCAAGAAAAAAGGAGTGACAATAAATTATAGCTTGCAAATCTAGATGAGTAGGAGCATTAGATTGAGAGACTTCTAATGAACATAGCTGAGCCACAAATCCATCCACTCCTTTCTTAAGCAACTTTTGGGAATTTCATGAGAGCTTACCATTTGTGGGGATTTTTCCTTCAACCCCCTTAGCTCTACTACCCTTCCTTCTGATTGAAATCTCATGAATAGTTCTTGGAATTTCATCTCAATCATTCCCAATGTAGTAAGCCATTGTACTCCCAAAACAATATCTGTTGCACCCATAGATATCACATACATTGGTGAATCAAGTTGATAATCTCCCATGGATAATTTAATGCTATGACACTTCCCTAAATAACTAATTATACCACCATCTGCAATCAAAACCTAAAACTATGGAGCTAGATATATAAAACAATTTAGACGAGTAGCTAACTTTTTGTTGATAAAATTATGAGTACTACCTGAGTCGATCAACACTGTTACATTTTGCTTGTTTAAGAACCCCACCACCTTGAGAGTTTAGAGCACTCAAACTCCGAGAGTGCATGAAAATAAATGATCTATTGAAAATCATGTGCGGATTCCTCATTTGACTCTTTCATCGCCTAGTATGGGTTCCTCCTCTTCTTCATCACTTGGACCTCTTCAATATAGAACAATTTCTTTTCACTACATTTATGACCTCGACATTTGCTATCACAATTGAAACACAACCCTTTGCTCTTTCTCCTCAAATTTTTGGAGTCAACCTAGTAATTCCTCATGTTGAATGTGATCCTTGAGACCCCCCAAGAATAAATCATTCAATTTCTCCTTTGTACTTGAATCCACTCTTAAGGATAGATTTTGGAATTGTTGAATATGATCCTTAACTAATCCTATTTGTTGAGGTTTAGCAAGCTGGCTGAAGAAGTTGTTTGTCACGCTATTGCTATATTGTGCTTGGAGTTCCTCCATAAAAATTGACCATGATACGGTGAGCCCCTTTTCCTTCGATGAGTGCAAAGCTAATGGTACCAAATGAATTGATCTAGTTCTAGATATAGGGAAGCCATCATGACCTTTTGTCCATTTGGGATTTGGTGTACTTCAAAAAAATTCTCCATTTGGTTTATCCATGTTAGAGGATCCTTTCCATTGAACTTGCGCATATCCACCTTTGGAAATAAATTCCTAGATCTCATAGGAGTATTAAAACTTGTGTCATTGTTAGCTGACCTAGAATTTTCACCTTGGTCGCTTGAGAACTCCTTTCTTGGTTTAGTCAT
>VDFB02033888.1:0-19020 GCA_007258455.2 Sequoia sempervirens | reverse complement strand
TAAGTGACCCTTTTAAAATCCCATGATAAGAAAAACATCCATTTCAGATCATCTTCATCATCATCATCTATCATCATCATCATCTATAATAAAGTCTTGTCAAATCATGGACTGGTGGGACCCTCTTGTCATCATCTCATTTCTTCCCCGTACTAATATAACACCACCAATACATCCATCATGCATCCATCATGCATCCATTGTACATTCATATCATCATCATAATATAGATTTGTTATTCTAAGCATCTTAAAATCATCTCATTTGCATCATCATCCATAACCATCCATCTTGAATCTCTTTATCGTGAGATTGACCCTCAAATCAAATCTTTTCATTCGATCTCTCAAGGGGGCAATGTACCAGTGTACTTCTTTCCACTGGGGCTTCTAAAAAATAAGAAATTTTTTCAATTTTGATCACAGAAAGTTTATTCTTTGAACCAACACAACAAGTACATTGCTTCAAAGAGGGGTAAAATGTAGACATGCAAAATTAACATTTTACATTCAATCAAGTTAATTCATCAACTAAACTAGGTTTCACATTAGGTCCATTCACCAATTAATCAAGTTTGCCTTCATCCATTCATCAGGTAATATCATCTCCTCAGGTCATTCATTCAAAATTAAATAAACATTATCATCAAACTTTTAATAAAATAAATCAAATATCCATTTAATTAAATCCAAATGCATTTTCCATCCCTTTCTGATTTAAATAAATCAAGTATTTAAATCAAATAAGTCAAAACATCCTAATCATCATTAGGCTAATCTAATCCTGATTCAATTAACCTAATCATCCACTTGCACAAATAAATCAATTTATTGATTTATTAAAATCCCTAATTTTTTTCAACATGGCATCTTGGAAGAATATCCTCCACCCATGCATTTTCACAATTTTAAACTCTGACATGTTCCCCACTCATAATTTAAAATTTTGAAAGTCTTACATGTCCCCCCACTCAAACAATTTTAAATTCTTGGCACATTGACCAAAATGTGCTCACTCCTCAACCAATCAGAGGTTGACAAGTGGCCTCATCTCATTGGCTAATCTCTCATCAAGAAAATCTATAAATAGAACCTTAATCCTCCATAATTGGATCTACAACTGGAATGCAAGGTTACTCTCTTGATTTGAGAAATAATCTGTCTCATCATCCTATTTGCATTTGCATCATCTTGGCTTCTTAGCAAGGATTGGGAAAGGGTCACTTGCACATGTGACACCAATCCACTATGGAATAGGTAACATGTTATTAGTTTCATAATGCTTTTGATTTTCACTTGTCATGTTTTTTATTTGGAAGTGTTTACAATGTATTTAATGGGATTTTTCTTAAAGGATTTGCAAGTACTAACCATTGATTGAAGTTAAGTATTTTGCAGATTTTAAAAGGTACTCACAGTTTCTCAAATCACAAATACACAAAAGTAACATATCAAAGAGGTGAATTTGAGGCTGATTGAACAAAACTTGCAATCAAGGACAGTTTGTCATCTAGCCATAAAAAATAGTTGTGTTATCCGATCTTCTAGGGTACTACTAGGATTTAGGTACACTTTCAATTGGATCCATGATCCAATTTGGTCCACCTGCAGATGTGCACAGGATGCAGATTAGGGGAGATAGGTTCATCTAGGACAAACCCAAGGAGATTCCGAGCAGCCAGCTAAACCCATCCAACTTTTTCTTTCTTTATGGTGTTTTTAATTTTTCCACTTTTGACTTTACCTTTTTAAAATTTATGAAAGTGGTGTGCCATGAAGGCCTGTGGTTTTGAAGGTCTTCATTTAAGCTCGGTGCCAGGGGCTCTACCCCTCAATCCCACTATGTATCAATGATTGGAAACACCTCAAGGTTACCACCCCTGAACCCCATTAGGGGGTTAGGGGGTTACGCTTTTAATGACATTAGAGTTTATGGTAATTTTGTTGATTATATTATGCTATATGGTATTCTAAACTTTATTCTTGATTTTAGGCTGCAATATATATATATATATATATATTCCATCCACACCTTTGACTTTACCTTTCAAAAATTTATGAAAATGGTTTGTGCCATGAATGTTTGTCGTTTTGAAGGTCTTCATTTAAGCTCAATGGCAGGGGCTCTGCCCATCGACCCCACCATTTATCACGATTGGAAACACATCAGGGGTACCACCCTGAACCCCATGAGTGGTTAGGGGATTATGCTTTTAATGACATTAGAGTTTATGGTAATTTTGTTTATTATATTATGCTATATTGTATTCTAAACTGTATTCCTACTTTTAGGCTGAAAATGTGTGTATATATATATATATATGAAATATTTTTACTTGTTCTTGCATAAATGAATCCAACCAGAAAAAGCTTGTTGAACCTAAACTACAGAACCAGTAACCTAAAAATAAATTCAAAATTTCATTAATTTTTTCTTCTATAATTATATAAATTTTATTTATTTAGTTATGTTCTACCTTTCCCTCTTGTATTAAATAATTATTTTAATTATTTAACATTTTATGGACTTTTAATTATATCATTATTTTAATTAAAATTCTGACATTTTCCCTTTCTTCTATAATTAAATAATTGATTTAATTGTTTAATTATTCACTTTCCCTCCTAGATTAAATAATTCTCTTTTATAATTATTTAATTTACTTCACCTCTTTACATCATTCTTATTGGTTCTCTCTATCTGTGACATTCATATCCCTTCACCTCTCAATTAATGTCCACCCTTGATAAGGTTTTATTACTTTTTAATCTCCACCATCCATCCCTAACTATACCCTATTTTTTCCCTAACCCTATTTCATTGGTTCTCAAACAATCTTATCCATTGATCTTCATCATTTGATCTTGCCCCTTCATTCAGATTTGGTTTTCTATAAAAGAGACCTATCGCTTTCATTTCAATCCTAGCTTGCTAGAGACAACCATAACTACTATCTTTGATACAAAATAAAATTGAGGAGCAATGATCTAGATTCAATCATGGCATAGAGACTGTTGGTAATACTATTTTATCATTTTATATTTCTATGTTCATTTTTGCTTCATTGTTGAGGCTTTTTTATTACAATTGTACTATAAATTGGAATAGCTTATTAAATTCATAATAGAAAACATAAATCACTCTTTTATTTTAGCTCAGAAAATTCTTTCAAATACTTATAACCCTATTCTATAGAGTGAAGTTCTTGTTGACATTTTTTGTCCTTACAATTGTACTATAAATTGGAATAGCTTATTAAATTTGTAATGGAAAATAGAATAGTACTCTTTTATTTTAGCTCTTTTTTTTTTTTTTCAAATACCCATAGTTGTCAAATATATTGAGATGACTTGTAATTTTCTTGTAATTGGAATAGTGTATTAAATTCATAATGGATAATATAAAAGTACTCTTTTCTTTTAGCTCAAATTCTTATTTCAAATACCCATAATTGTAAAATATATGAAGATGAGATATTCTTATAATTTTCTTGTAATTGGAATAGCTTGTTAAATTTATAATGGAAAATACTAAAGTACTTCTTTAGTTTAGCTGAAAAAATTATTTCAAATACCCATAACCCTATGCTACAGATTGAAATCTTTGTTGAGATTAGGGTCCTATGACTTGAGTTTTTTGTATTTGATGGTTGATACTATTGATTCATTCCTTTTCCCTTGATTCTACCCTATTTTACAGAATGAAATAGTTTTTGAGAAAATATAAATGTACTCTTTTGTTTTCACTCAAAAGAATCTTTCAAATACCCAAAACCCTATTCTCCGAATGGAATCCTTGTTGAGATTGTTTGTCATAGAATGAAATCCTTGTTGACTGCGCTGTAAGTTGGAATAGCTTATTAAATTCTTAATGGAAAATATAAAAGTACTCTTTTATTTTAGCTCAAAAAAATATTTGAAATACCTAGTCAGTATGACAGTTCGGCCAGGGAAAATGAGGGGCATTTTGTACCATGTTCCTTCTTCCAGCATTGTACCATGTGAGAGGTGTTTTGTATTATGTTCCTCCTTCTAGGGTCGACATTGAGCATCTACGTCACCTATGGGGCAGAAATTAGAAATCTGAGTATTTTCGAAATTAGATCGAACAGCCCCCAAAATGCTGTATTGTTGACCATTTGAAGTTCGGTATTATTTCGCCGGACTGGCTTCCGGAGACTTCCGACTGCGTCAGGTCAGTATTTCAACAGATCAAGCGAGATTATTAGACAAACATATCCGAATAGAGGATAACAAAACCCTAGGATCTGAGAGAAAGTAAATACATAATAAAAAGTAAAAGCATGGAAAAGAAACATAGAAGTAGTACATTTTCTCTCTGCATTGTAAGGCATCCTTTTATCTCTATCGTTGATGACGAGGGGGAATGTTGTAGGGTCGTGTGGGATTTGGACCAGGACACGGATCTGATCTTCAATCTAAAGGGCCCAACTCTGCTCCCGTGAAAGCCTGCCTGGGCTCTCTTTGCATCTGCCGCATGAAAGAAAGTTATAAACCTAACCCATGCTTATTCGAGCTGATCGCCACTTCTTTTACTGCCCCTATACAAAAAAGAAACATTCTGTAAGAAACAATAAACTACATCTATTTGATATGTCAGTTTGATCAATAAAAATAAACCAAAAAAAAAAAAAATCTACATGCCATATGCTTGGAATATGTCTCGCAATAGGTTGTTCGATACTGTGACATCAACATTGAAAGCTACTGTGGCATCAACATCGAAACGTCCATAGCAGCTTGCAATGTTGATGCCACAGTATCGAACAACCATTTGCGAGACACATTCCAAGCATATGGCATGTAGATTTTATGTTTTTTGGTTTATTTTTGTTGATCAAACTGACATATCAAATAGATGTAGTTTATTGTTTCTTAGAGAATGACCTTTTTTTTTTTTTTTTTCGGTGTATAGAGGCAGTAAAAGAAGTGGCGATCAGCCCGAATAAGCATGGGGTTAGGTTTATTAATTTCTTTCATGCGGCAGATGCAAAGCGAGTCCGGGTAGGCTTGGATGGGCGCAGAGTTGGGCCATTTAGATTGAAGATCCGGTTGAGTCATTGGAGTCCTGGTCCAAATCCCACACGACCCTACAACATTCCCCCTCGTCATCAGCGATAGAGATAAAAGGACGCCGTATAACGCAGAGAGAAAATGTACTACCATGTTTATTTTCCATGCTTTTACTTTTTATTATGTATTTACTTTCTCTCAGATCCCAGGGTTTTGTTATGCTCTATTCGGATATATTTGTCTAATAATCTCCTTTGATCTGTTGAGAATGCTATTTTTTGGTGTCATATTTCAAATAGATCCAGCAGTAGGTAATACCAGACTAAATAGTATAATACCCAGTACTTTTGGGGGCTGTTTGATCTAGAAAATTTTCAAGCAAAATATAGATTTCTACATTGTGTTTCTACTACCATTAATCTTATATACTTTCTTTGGATAATTCTTCCAGCCATCACATTCATCTGGTAGTACTTTCATTTTTATTCAGAATGCAACTGTATCTCCCTTTATGAATAGCATGGGTAATGAGCTCAAAGCCTCTGTCGCGGAACATCACATTGAACGTAGGCGGGAAAAGAAGCTAATGACTGGGAAGGATCCTAATGCACCAAGGCCGAACAGAACTGGCTATGAGGATGAAAAACTAGTATGTAAATGACCAAATTAGTGTTTCAATTACAACTATATGTACAAAATGTTTATATTGAGTTCATATTAATTTGTTTTCTATGACAGCCTTATCAAAAGAGTGGTATACAAGAAAAAGAGCGCTATAGAAAAGAGATGTGTGAATCCTTTCGACTTCAGGCTCAAGGTGTGCTGGTTGAAGCCAGCAGTTCTCCGAGTAGTCAAATCGGTAGAACGTAAACAAGGACTCATACCGTACCAGTAGTAGGTAGTGTTAAGTACATTCGGACTGTAAGTTTGTGGACATTTAATGCACTTTTCTTGTTGCAAACAAGCAACAGATTTTGTTCATATTCAACAAGTGCTTCCAATAGACTCGGCTTTGATTATCAAATTGGCCAATTAAATATTTAATGCAATCTGTGGCTCAGTGAGCAAGTATTATTCCTGACTGTTGAAGCATTTTGTTTTGTTCCAGGTTTGATTATTAATTTTCTCGCTAAATAGTAGTTTACCATCCATGCCTTTATAGGCAGTGATATTACAATTGCTACACGGCTAGCTTTCGTCCTTTTTAGTGCAACCCTTGTTTTTCAAAAGTATAATCTTTGAACAAGCGTACTTTTCATAGGAAAAAACAATTGTTTGCAAGGTGATTTGTAATTGATTTTGAAAATAATAAGTCAAATATAAAATAAATAGACCTCCATTCATTCCTAGGATAGAATGAACTCCATCTATATTGGACTTCACTGGCCTTTTTGTTTAGCTTAAATTTCATAGCTTATCATTGCGTGTTTACCACACGCTTTAAGGTTGAAATAGCTGTTTCAATTAATATAAATTATGTACAAGATCCCTTATTGCAAGAAAGAACTAGGAGACTAAGAGGCCCTTTCCAGAAATTTCCATTTGTTTAGCTCTTTTTCCCTGCATTGTCACTCTTTTTTAGTATTCAATTGTACTCGAGTGTTAGTGATTTTTGTGTTACAAGTGAATGGCATATAAGAACGTTGCATTTGCAGTATGCGTTTGGCCCCTGGTGCAAATTAATATAAATAAATATTAACCAAGTAAACGCATCCAATATATTTATGGAGTACCTTTTAAACTAACCATGCAGCCTTAGTTTCTAGGCAACCATGTAAAGCATTTAATGACAATATAACATAAATTTATTGTTGATTAAGGGATCATGTTAAATATCTATATTTGGGCACACTGATAGAGATAATGTAAGCTCTCATGGTTTAACCATGGTATAAACTTCTTAAAGTTATGTGTAATGTTATGCTGTTTCAAGTTTTCTGAAATGACAGAAAATCTTTGGGGATTATTAAATCACTCCTTGGGCCTTTTATGCAATTAAATCCTTGTCCTGTCCAGCTGATATTTGGACAAGGTTTCAATGTGTTGACAATTAATTCATTTTGAATTCCAAATATTACCTGTACCTACAGGCAAATATGATCTTGTTGATGTTAGGATCAACCAACCAGCAGCTATATATTGTTTATTTATTTGTTAGGGGTTAAATTGTCTTTGAGCAGATGTTGAAGTCTGTGTAATGACTGGCTGGAATCTTAGATGATATAGTACTGGTCTGAACTCGAACCACACATTTGAAGCACATTTTACTTTTGAGAGAAGCTTTTTAAATATAATGTCGGGTTTCAGAAATATTCAAGTGCGACAGGACAAAGAATATTCACGCTTTGAAATATCCTTTACAAGTGATGGTCTGAAAAAATTGAATTCTGCCTAGTTTTCAAATTATAAATCAACAGTGTATGCTAATGTCAAAGCTGCCAAGTCGCTAGGAATAATCAATCCTTCTCTGTGTGTGGTAGGTTTACCTGTGTATCAAGATCTTTAAAATTGTATCCCCAAAAAATAACAAAATCTTTAAAATTGTATCCAAAAAAACAGCAATTGTACGAAGATAATGAAACCCATTGGTGCTTGATGAGCCCATCATTGAATTGCCTGTAGAATTTTAGAGGGTTATTGCTTACCTAAGCCTCAATTTTAGACATACTCCCAAAATTAGTATTTAAAGAGTCTCTAGAACAAATCATATGAAAAAAAAAAAAATCAAGCATGATGTAATATCATTATTTTTTACTAAATTTTATATTTATTACTGCAAATGATTAGGTGTTAGAAATGAGAAGTGTAGTTCTGGCACATGCTATTGGTTAGAGTAAAATTTGATTCGTTTACATTACATCACATAAACTTATTGAACTCGCTTATAGAGAGTGTTTGATTAGTGGATTCTTTTCAATTTTTAAAAATTAAAGTTCAAATAATAAAATATCTAGTATTGTTTGAAAATGTATATATATGGGAGTTGGCCTAACTAATAGTTGAGCACTCTAATTTTGTACCTCTCAAAATAATATATGACAATTTAAAATCACATGATTTTGTACAGTAGCTTACATAATAAGATCTCGAAAAGAGTAGACCAGTAGTCATTTTCAAAAACCGCAGAATAATTCTTACACTCTTAAGTACCATCACAATCGAACGCAGCCGTGTTTACGGTTGGGGTGTACGCATTGTTTGATAATAAACATTGTGTAATCATCATAGTTAATAAAACAGTTATTTATGGGTGACAACAGTTATATACATTTGTATGAACGATCAAGGTGAATTGAGTTTTCCAAAGTAAATTTATGTTGTTTGTATTACCCTTTTATGTTTGTAATCTGAAATGCTTTCATTTGATATCAGAGCGTCAGGAGAAACACAAGGTTCGTTGAAATGGTAGTAGGATTTGGAGAATCCAGTCTGAGGAGCGGATGACTGTATGTTGTCGCAAAAGACATGAATTTAAGAATACAAAGGCTCTATAAGGTCAATCAATTAACCTTAGCACAAAATTCTTCCTCACCTAGGCAACAAAGGCCGGTAACTTCATGAGATTTAAGGGCTCAAGAGGCTCCCCTGGGCATAGAGGCAATAATTCATGAAAAAACAAGGAACCAACTCAAAATTCTCAAAAATTTAGAAGCTCTACTAGTACGCAAATCAATATTCGTTTGTCAAAGATGAGAGTAATCATGGAAAGTTTGATGGTATATGAAGAGTTGAATATTGTCTTGTAAGACATCAACAAAGTTATTGGTTTATGCTTGAATTGTATGACAAGTCCCTAGATTGAGATTGTAGAGTGGACGCATAGTTGATTGGAGATAGTAGAGTGTTGTAGCAAGGATGAATAAATATAGTATTCAAACGTGCAACCTAACTTTTCTCTGATGGAAGTGGATCCATAGTTCTCCGAGATGTGAGGTATTTATAGGAGAAAATGGATAATCAAGGGTTAAGATTCACTTAATCAATCAATGGTCAAGATGGAAAGAAGGTGAAGACATGGATCAAGGATTCTCGTCAATTGATGAGAATTGAATATCCATGGATCAAAGAATCAATCAATGACCCTCAATTAATCAAACAAACACACTTTCAAAACTGTTTCAAAATTTGTTAGGAAAGAATATTCTATTTTTGGATCCAAATAGAAGAATATTCCCTATGCAAGTTGAGTAATATTATGATTGTAATTAAATAATTATCTTATTTAATGAAAGGGGTCAAGTGAAATTTAATTAAATGATTTAGATTATTTAATTAAAAGAGAGGACATAATGGGGTTTAATTTAAATAATTTGCATTATCTAATTAAACAATATTAAATGTTAGTGTAAAAGTGTAGGAATTAACTTAATTAAAATGATTAGATTAATAGATGAAAATGATGCATTTAATTAAATAACTAGAATTATTTTATTAAATAGTTGAAAAGAAGATGAATTTTAGGATGAAATGATGTGTGCCATGAATTTCTGTGGTTTTGAAGGTCTTCATTTAAGCTCAGTGGCAGGGGCTCTACCCCTCGACCCCACCATTTATCACGATTGGAAATACATCAGGAGTACCACCCTGAACCCCATGAGTGGTTAGGGGATTATGCTTTTAATGACATTAGAGTTTATGGTAATTTTGTTGATTATGTTATGCTATATGGTATTCTAAACTTTATTCCTACTTTTAGGCTACAAATGTGTGTATATATATATAAAATATTTTTACATGTTTTTGTGTGAATGAATCCAACCAGAAAATGTTTGTTGGACCCACAATCCTGAACCAGTATCTGTACGAGAACCAGTAACTTAAAAAAATAAATAAGAGAGTTAAATATTCCACCAATCTCAAAAGATATATTTCACCTCTAAGCCTTCCAATAAACACATCAGACATCTTATGTTACAAGCTCTCTTGTTAACAAGGAAATTAACAAAAAAAATTAGAAGGACAAGCTAAATGATAACTTTCATTATCGGTTGCACACTTTTATATGTGAATACTGAATTATGAATAAACATGAAAGAGCCAAAAATGCAAATAAATATTAAGTTTTATGGTTGAATATAATGTTCAATTCCTCAACATTTACAAGGAAAATCACAAATTCTCAAAACCAAATAAAATTCAGATCCCACCAAACAAAACCAGCTAAAATTTAAAAACAAGTCCTCTAAAATTTAAAAATTCATCTATTTTTTCTTCTATAATTATATAAATTTTATTTATTTAATTATTTTCTACCATTTCCTCTCGTATTAAATAATTATTTTAATTATTTAACATTTTATCCACTTTTAATTAAATCGTTAATTTAATTAAAATTCTCACATTTTCCCTTTCTTCTATAATTAAATAATTTTCGTAATTGTTTAATTATTCACTTTCCTTCCTAGATTAAATAATTCTCTTTTATAATTATTTAATTTACTCCACAACCTCTTTATATCATTCTTATTGGTTCTCTCTATCTATGTCGTTCATATCCCTTCACCTCTCAATGAATGTCCACCCTTGATCAGGTTTTATTACTTTTTAATCTCCACCATCCATCCCTAACTAAACCCTATTTTTTCCCTAACCCTATTTCATTTCTTCTCAAACAATCTTATCCATTGATCTTCATCGTTTGATCTTGCCCCTTCATTCAGATTTGGTTTTCTATAAAATAGACCTATCACTTTGATTTCAACCCTAGCTTGCTAGAGACAACCATAACTACTATCTTTGATATAAAATAAAATGGAAGAGAAATGACTTGGATTCAATCGTGGCATAGAGAGTGTTGGTAATATTATTTTATCATTTTATATTTCTATGTTCATTTTTGCTTCATTTTTGAGCTTTTTTTATAACAATTGTACTGTAAATTGGAATAGCTTATTAAATTCATAATACAAAACATAAATTACTCTTTTATTTTAGCTGAGAAAAATCTTTCAAATACTTATAACCCTATTCTATAGAGTGAAATCCTTGTTGAGATTTTTTGTCCTTACAACTGTACTATAAATTGGAATAGCTTATGAGATTTGTAATGGAAAATAGAATAGTACTCTTTTATTTTAGCTCTATTTTAATCTTATCATTATCACCCTTAGCCAAATAAATCAAATATTTATTTAACTAAATCTTTATCATCTTTTATCTCCTTTTTTATTTAATTTAATCCTTAAATCTAAAGCAAAATGGTCAAATCATCTAATCCTCTTTATAATTAAGTAAATCAGGATTAAATCTAATCTAATGCTAATCCTAATCACTTTCATTCTCCACTTTTTACCACTTGCACATATAAATAAATTTATTGATTTATTAAATCAACATTTTCCATAAACCAGGCATCTTTGAGGAATATTCCCTGAAGTTTGAAAATGATGACAAGTTGACTTGTCCCCTCCAACAAAGCAATTAATGTCTTTTACATGTCCCTTGCTTATTTTTGATCCCACATTGATCCCACATGATGACAAGTGGCCTCTTTTCATTGGATTATTTTTTATCCCACATTGCTCTCTCATAAGCACTTTTAGCATTTGAGAATCTACAAACAGAGGCTTCATCCTTCAACAAATCCTCCACAATTTGATCCACAAATCATTATGCAAAGTCATTCTCTTAAACTGAGAACTGATTTTTTCCACTCCATGTCTTAGCATTCTATATCATATTCAAATCATCGTCATCATAGAGCTTGAGCAAGGATTGGGAAAGGGCTTCTTTCCATAGAATCGCCAATCCACTATAAGATGCTGGTTTGATTATTAGAATAATGTTTCTCCATGTTTGCTTGCTTCTTTAGCATTTTTCTTGTGATCAAATGAATCTTATAGGGAATCTTTTATTTTCTTTGGTTTACTAACAAATGCCGAGGGCTTTTGTATTTGAGCTAATGTAGATTTGTGGTTCATCAAGGGGTGATCCCACAAAGCTGGTTTACAATTTCTAGGAGATTTGATTTTTTTTAAATCACATATTTTTAGAAAATATAATGATTCAAGCCTTAAAAAGTTCCATTTAAAGCATTCCAATTGAAGAGGGTTTGATCAAACTACTTTAGATCAAACCCCATTGGATATTAAAACCCTTCCTATAACAGAGTCTCCTTTACACCTATCAAAATGATGATAAAACCACTTTTGATTTACCTTTTTCAGAATTGTAGATATGCAAAATTAGCATTATGCATTCATCAAGTAAACCAGGCTTCACATGCATCCACTCATTTAATTAATCAAGTTCACCTTCATCCATTCATCAGATAAAATAAACTCATTAATTTCATTCCTAAGGTTATTCATTTAAATTAAATAAATCAAACATCATCCTTTTAATTAAATAAACAAAACTTTATTTAATGAAATCCCCAAATGCATATTCCATCCCTCTTTGATTTAAATAAATCCAAATATTTTAGTCAGGTTGGTCAAACTCACCTAATCATGATTAACCTAATCTAATCCTAATTAGTCTAACCTAACCACCCATCACATCCTCTAGATAACCCCACTTGCACAAATAAATCAATTTATTGATTTATTAAAATCATCATTTTAACTCAACATGGCATCTTTGAGGAATATTCCCTCAAGTTTGAATTCAAAATCAAGTGTATGTATGTATATCCAATGCTACTACTTACATATCCCTCGGTGCAAAGGTCAACTAAGCATTAACTCTCAAATTCAATTTTAAATTTCCATCTTGGCAAACTTCAACCTATCACAAGTTGACAAGTGGCCTCTTTTCATTGGCTTATCTTTAGTCCCATATCCTCCATGTTTGGCATTCTTCTATCCTTTTTGGCCATAAATAGAGGTCTCCTCTATTGTTTTAATCCTCCACAATCTCCACAACTCCACAATCTTTGTATCTCATCTCCAATATCATGCAAGTTCACTCTCTTCAATGGAGAATTGATTTTTTCCACTCCATATCTTAGCATTCCATATCATATTCAAATCATTTTCATCATGGAGCTTAAGAAAGGATTGGGAAAAGGCTTCTTTCCATAGAAGCACCAATCCAATATGAGATATTATTTACTTCATGTTTTGTTGTATGCTTTCAACTAGTTTATCTAGTCTTTTGTTGTTTTGATTGCATCATGAAACATGTTGATTTATTTCATATGGATGTGAATATTTGATTTGTTTTAAACTAACCATGCTAATGTGTGTATTAAGGTTTAACCATTTGTAGATTTGACATCCACATTATGGCACTAGAAGGAAGGCAAGCTAACTAATAAATTGTTACAAATGTCTTGACTAAAAAAATTGAAAGAAGAGTTCATTGTGTTTTGTTTCTTCAAGAACATATTGTAAGGTTTAAATTTGTTCATATTTTTACAAAATTTCTCAGTTCATTTATAACACTTCCTCAATAGTTCAAGTCTACATTATAATCTTTTAGCCTGTCAAGCGATTGTACCATAATATTTATTGAATACCAGATTTATCTTAATACAAATTTGGCATGTTATTTGGCTGCACACCTGGCAAATGCATTTGCTTGACATTTTCTATGACTACAGAATTTAGCCTTACACCTGCCAATAGTTTACTTGAGGATTTATAATACCACTTAACAAGTTTTCTTGTTGCACAGCCATAAGTTGGTGTCTTTATCAAGGATTTTCTCAAAAAGTTCACCTTCTCTATGTTTCCATTTTGGCGCACACTAGAAGGATGTTGGTTAAAGATTGTTGAATACAGCTTTAAGTTTTCAAACTTCCTTAGTTTGAAATTAAAAAAAGGGGCCTAATCATTGGTATTTTAGCATGTAAATTATTTGTTAACCTTGTAGTTTTATTGCTTTGTATTTCATATTGGATCAAAATTTGATCACTTCATGCATCAAACCTCACAATCTCTTTAATTTTTGAATTGTCAATATCAATAATTGGCATTGTTGTTTTGCAAAGCTTCCATCCATAGATGTTGTTATTTTTCTATCATTAATTGCATATTTTCTTGCTAGGATAAGAAACCATTGAAATAGAAGGGTCTGCACCATCTGGAGACATTTAATCACCATTTTCTATTGTAATCTACAACTTGCATCTAATTTTAGGGGTGCACTAGCATTGTACATAGTTGTATCTACTTCCATCCACCCAGCAATCATGCCATCCCATGAGACCACATTTCTGTGAGGTCTTTTGTCTACATTTTAGAGTGAACAATGGCGTTGGCAGAATAGCTATCGCTGTTCATTTATTTTTCATTTGAATACATTGGATTTAGTATGCTTTCACGCGCTACTTGTCTTTATGCATACCCAACAATCATGGCATTCGATGAGACCACATTCAATGACTCATTCTGTTATACAGTTCATGACTTGTCCATGCATCCACATCTTGCATACTGATCAACCAGAAACACCATGTAGTTCACATAAAATTTGACTATGGAGTTTACCGAGGGAAGCAATCAGACACTTTGGCCGAGCGTAGGCTCTGGACAAAGACATATCCTAGCTCACATGCATACTACCAAGAATATACACCGAGCTTCTGGATGAAGCACCACCATTCCAAGAGACCATCCGCACACATCTGAAGCTCGTGGGGGGTTGTTAGAGTTCCTATGCCCTCTATATACATTCATGTTGGCACAGTTAGAGAGCCCATGGATAAAGGGAGGATGCTGGTCAAAGACTGATGCAAGATTTGTGAATACATCGGAGGTTGTGACTACTTCAATGCAGACAACAAAACTTTGTTTGGAGGCTGCTCGACACTTAACCTATTTGGTGGCATCTAAATCCCATTTATTATCATTTGCTTCTTTTGATGCATTTCCTCTAGTTATGTTTTCAGCTAGTTGATAGTGCTTTTATTCTTATTAGCTTTCTTTGTAATAATGCTTTGAGAAAAGCTCTGGCGCAGGAAAGTATCAAATCATGCCTTGTCAGAGAAAGATCTCGATACGACATCAAATCTGATGAAGTTTTGGTGTAGGTGGATAGGCTGCATAGGGAGCTATCAACATTACCAACGCTGTCTTAAGTACTTTATGGACCTGAAAAATCACTTTAATGCGAGTAACCCATAGTCCTTGAAGCCAGCATTCCTCCTATGTGCTACCCAACTAACACCCATTCCTCATGACCAAAGATTAAATATGATAGGACCCATTTTCAAACAAGATCTGTATTGGATTATGGGAAGATAATATGATATCGATGGAGTCAAAGTCATAGATATTGCATTAAAAACAAGGAATTTATATGTTGAAATCACTCATTCATGGTTTAGAGGCATTATCTTAAGTGACATCACTCATTTGTGACTTTCTATATGGCTAAGTAGAGGAGATTTCAAATCTTACTGTAGTCACATCAATTCTTTACATATCCACAATAAATTTTCTAATTTTGAGTTGTTAGTAGATGAGGCTTTAAGATTTTGTTGGAAAAATGTCTAGTTTTGACTAAAATTTTGTGGCAAGTGAAATTATTACTAGTGCTTCATTTATTAGTTCAAAACCATTGATCTTTTCAGTCAAAATCATTCCATTATTTGTAAAATGTTTTTAATTAAAAAACTTGATCCTTGTATAATTTCCATTTTTATCAGGAAAACCAAGGAGAGATTTTGTTTGGAGAGAAAACTTGCAAATTCGAAGCGAAGAAAACAATCTTTGGAGAAATTTTTTTACTTTGGGCCTTGAACATTATAAAGTGAACTTGGAAAAAGCTTTTTGTAATGATTACCGAATAACTTGAGGCATTCATTTCTTGATTTCATTTTCTATTTTAGGACAACTTGCTTTCAATTTGGATTTAAAATAAATCATGGTCTTAATCTTTTCAAAGTTGGCCTAAAATTGAACATTAGAAATTGACTAGTCTTTTACTTTTGGACTAAAATTGAACAAGCAACTTCACACTTGATATTCGTGTTTTAAAAACAAATCAAATCATTGCTTTGAAGGATAAAATGAATGTGTGACTTTATTGTTTTGTAATTATTTAAAAATAAAGATGCACTTCTCTCACACCTCTACAAGTTGATCTTGAGAATCAAAAGGCTTGCGATTATTGCTGTATAAATAATTTCCCATGTTGGCTACTTCCAATTCTAGTCAAAATTGAAAAAAATCTTGTTCGGAGCAGTAGGGCATCACGATATTCTCTTTGTTGCCATCAAAGATTGATCGAGTTATGGATCTTGCCCTAGTCGCTTTTGTTTATCCTGGAAAGCTTCTGCCTTAGGGAAAAGTACTCTCCCATGGAAATAACCCAACTATTAACACTCTCGCCAAGAGTATTTGCCTAACTGGGATATAAATGTGGGTATTGGAGTAAACGCCAAGATTTAGCCAATTCCATGCTACTTAAATCCAAAGGGATTCCTTCAGCCATGTAGATCAATATCCATGAATGAAAAGTCCAAACTAAAACCCTTTTTTATAGCAACCAACCATTCTATCCAATGATTTTAACAAAGTGGTGCATTGGAACTCAGATTTCAAGAAGTTACTTGCCATGTCCAATATTGGTAAAATATAAAGGTTAAGACCTCATTCTTAACATACCTTTATATTTTTTCCTTGGTTGCATGTAAAATCATCTCTTCTACTATGAAGGGCATGAGGCAAGCCCACCAAGAAAAAACATACCAATTCTTAGCTAGGGATGCCTATTGCTTTTATGGTCTGAAACACGGCTTTGATTGAAAACATCAAACCAACATTCAATGAATCATCAAATTGTCCCTTGAAAGGAGGCAAATAACTCTTGAACAAATTCACATGTTATTGCTTGCCCTTGGGATTCGTATCCTTAGAGGCTTCTAAACATTTGGATTTCATCTCAATTTGCTTCTACTAAAGTCAACTTTAGGCAACCTTTGCCTTGATTTCCTCAATTTTTGCATAATGCACTTTTGGGATTAAGAATTGGTGGAAATTGACATCTAACTGAAACCTGAATCTATTGTTTTGCAAAAACAATCCATTAAGCAAAGATTAAATCAATTGACCTACATATGTGCTTGGAACCTTTTGATCTTATGGTTTTCATGCAAACATTGATCTTTTGATTTTGAAGTACTCTTAGAGAAAGCCATGTTCTTCACTATCTTGGTCTCATAAACAAGTCCTTCCTAGGTTCATTTAGAATCAAATCAAACACTTCATCCATTTCAAACATTTATCATCTCATCCCATAAACAACTTTAGAGCTTTGGAAACATCATTCTAGACTTGGGTAAATCATCAAAATCAAAATCACCTTGTTTAGTTAGGAGTATGGGAATGCATCCTTTCTCGTACCTCTATTTAAATTAGCACCCCTTTGAACAAGTTCATCCTAAGATCACATATAACATCTTAGGGTTTACAAGTCCATTATCCAAATAAAAAGCAATCAAAATCAAACCCTAAGTCTATAATTGATCCAAAGTCCCCAAAACATTCAACACTCATATCATTTCCCTTTTCATCCTTCATCTCGTCATTGGTCCTAAGAACCTTAGAGGTCACTTTTGCAACAAGGTCAAAACATAAGAGGAACATGGAATATAAACTTGAGTCATACATCATGAGTAATCCAAGTCAACTAAGCTATCAAAGTCTTACAAATCAACACTCACATCTATACAAAGCGTACACAGGATCATTACCTTCGACAAATGTCAATGGCACAACAAGTGTGAGTATGCGCAAATCAAAGATTGGAAAACATTTCCTGATGGTAGATCTAAGTCCAAACCTACAAATCCACCAACCAAAAAATCAATGCATGAGCCTTCAAATGAACAACATCATCCCACCAAATCCCTACTATCCAAATGAGAATGTACCAAGTACAATATTTCCAAACATGAATCGGAAAAAATTTGGGAGAAATATGTTTGCAAATCATACAAATATTCCACACATCAACAATGGTCAATTTCAACCTATCATGCCAAATATGAACATTATCCCAAATCAGAACAGTTTTAGCTCAGTCACCAGCTATGTTGACATCTTCTATAGTTGTTCCCGATTCTTTCTATTAGTGCTTTTTATAGTTTGACATTCTTCTGGAGCAGCATTTCAAGGACTCACTATCATCCTTGGTCTGCTCTACATCAGTCTTCACATTGTTTTACATTATCTCCTTCTTTATTTAAGATTGGGGACTCTTGACATTGTGACATTTGAGCAATATGTAATTTTAAGTTCATATTAACAGCATTTCCTAAAATAATTATTATTATGATGAAACTAAGTATTGTATCCATAGATAGTTTAGCAATATTTAACATATCTATGCAATTCAAAATTAAAGTAGAAATAGTCTATATCTACCATTCCTACTGATTTATAAATAGCATCTAGATTAAATGTATTTTAAAAGAGAACACTTTGATATATACTTAAATTAGGATTGGTTACTTCTAAGATGCAACGACCTCACTAATTAGATTATGCTTGGTTGTAAATGAAATTTCCATGCTCAGGCATATTTGATAGCAACATTCAAGGATTAGTGTAGTCTAGAACCAAATAGATAAGGTATGGAGGATGTTTATTTGTAGGAATTTGATCTTAATGCATTTGATGTTATTCTTCTATTATCTTTATGTTCTTATATTTAAAAAGGGCCAAATATTAATGCTAGTGAGAGTTTCACCTAAGTCGCTATATTCCTCTAAGTGATCTTTGATTTCCTTCTTACTTTTTCTTATTTCACACGATGATCTCTTGATTGACCATTGGTGTTCCTACTTCTATTGTATGGTAAATAATGACTCTCAGCAAGACATGTATTTGTGAAAAGAAGTGTATCTTCATGGTTTCATTATATGGCTTAATTGAAATCGATTAAGGTTTAACAAATCGTAGAACACATATATCATCCTAAATAAATCGTGTAACATGAGTGTAGAAATATAATATTATTTTATGAATAAATTGTCTAATGTGAAATATACATATATATTTTTTAATTAATTTCTCCCTTTTGATCAATTTATCTT
>VDFB02033887.1:0-45722 GCA_007258455.2 Sequoia sempervirens | reverse complement strand
TTGTTTTCTTGGGCATCGAATTGTTGAAGGAAAAGTGGAGGGTTTTGAGAAAACTATGATGGGGGCCACACCACCGAAAACCCACAGAAATCACAACAGATACCAACACAGAAGATGCGAGATAGAAAAATGACTCACTTTCAATTATTTTCAGAAAATGAAATTACAGATTCAAAGCTTGCGTGCTACAGCCTCATGGGATTGATTCATTACAACAAAATCAACTTTGAAAAGAAAATATACTATTCAGAGCCACAATCTACACTATTAGGGCCACCTTCTACAACCCCCACTTATCCTTTTTTTATTTTTCACAATAACTACCCTAGAATGTTTTAGAAAGTTCAAATTTCCCTCTCTTTTTTTGGCATCAAAAGTCCCACCGATTGATTTTTGGCCTAGGAAGAATTTTTTAAGAAATTCACTTTTTAGAGGACCAACTTCCCCAGGCCATAAATTTTGATTTGAGTCTCTGATTTTCTATTATTGCATATCGTTGGAAAGCTCTCAACGAGCTCTACAATGCATGGATGCACTGTAGGTTGGCTCGGCCACTTTTTGAGCTGTTTCGGGGCCTCTAAAGTTTTATATCTGAATTTGAAGCTCAATTGGAGAAATTTCTCATGACAAAAACTTTAATTTCTCCCAAACCGTGTAGGGTATTGAGGTGATTCTTTCATGACCGGAATTGTTTTCCAACTTTTCTTCTTGGGGTAAATTTTCATGTCCATACAAGCCTGTTTAGGCTAACTTACTAAAAATAGTAAGTTCTCATTTTTCGCTATTTTTGGTGCCTAGCAGTGTTATATCCTCTAAGTTCCATCATTGGACTCAAAAAAACTAAAGAAAATAAAGAAAACAATTTTTTTGGGGGATGCAAGATTTCCCTACAGTATTGGATGCTCCTACATCAAACTAGAAGGAAGTTGAAAGAAAGCAAGTAGGAAGAAGTGCATTTGGAAAACTCCTTTAAAGCAAATGGGAAGAGGTACATTTGGAAAAAGCCATTTGTAGAGGATTTTGAAAATAGTAAGTCCAGCTACTATGTGTTTTGTGGTTTTTTCATCTTTAATAGTTTTCTTTGCGGGAACAGGTATATTTGGAAAAAACCCTTTGTAGAGGATTTCAAAAACAGTAAGTCCAAGTGCTATTTGTTTTGTAGTTTTTTTTGTCTGTAATAGTTTTCTTTACTCTTTACAGTCCTTCGAGAAAGAAGGAAGCTAAAAGAAAGCAAGCGGGAAGAGGTCTATTTGGAAAACCCTTTTAAAGCAAGTGGGAGGAGGTAAATTTGGAAAAAAAACCTATGTAGAGGATTTCAAAAATAGTAAGTCCAACTACTATCAACACTATAATTTGCAATTCTTGTGTTATGCCGTTTTTTGCATCTCTAATAGTTTTCTTTTCCTTTTGCAGTGGTTCAAGAAATAAGGAAGCTAGAAGAAAGCAAGCAAGAAGAGGTGCATTTGGAAAATCCCTTTAAAGCAAGTGGGAAGAGGTACATTTAGAAAAAACCCTTTGTATAGGATTTCAAAAATAGTGTTTCAAAAATAGTTTATGTTATTTTCTATACGACAGTTTTAATTGTTGTTTTGTAGCGGTGATGATTTATCATTTTATGGTTTATGGTTTTTGTGTAGCAGTGATGGTGATCATTTTAGGGCATAATTATTTTTTTAGTGTTACAAATAAAACACTTCATTATATTGGAATTTTTAGATAACCATCATAATGCCTGTGTAACACTTTATAATGTGTGTCCATTAGATGTGTTAATCACACACTTACACCTTTGTCAATATCCATGATTTTTACCTTATTCTTTAGAATGCTCAAAAGTCTATGCACTTTGACTTGCAAGAATAATCATTTAAATTTCCCCTTGAAAATGATAAAATAATCATCAAATGATATACATGATGACCTATATAATAAGCACCTCCCTTATGTCTATGCAAGGAGATAACAATCATTTATCAATAAATTGATAGGTGATAAAATATTTTATGTTGTTTTTCATAAGCCACAGTTGGGCTTTGTTGGTATCCATGATTTTTACCTTATTCTTTGGAATGATAAAAATTATATGGACTTTGACTTGCAAGAATAATCATTTAAATGTCCCTTGAAAATGATAAAATAATCATCAAATGATATACACCATGACCTGTATAATAAGCACCTCCCTTATGTCTATGTCTATGATTAAATAGTTTATGTTGTTTTTGATAAGCCACTATTGTGAATCGTTGCAAAGGAATTAAACAGTTTATGTTACTTCTAATAAGGAATTTTTTATTTTTGTTGTGTATGTCTAGCTTTTATCAATACTATGAGCCACCATTCACCATTATTTACCTCATTTAATTAGTATAATAGATTAATTTAAATATATTAAAAGTTGTGAACAAAATTGTTCAAAAGAATAAATGATTTCGAACTAATCGATAATAATTATTCATGGTTTGAATTTTATCTAATTATTTGTGATAGTTTATAATATGATATAATTGAGTACTTCTTACTGTGAGTTATTACAATTCAATTTGATATATATTTTAAATGAATAAGTCTATATCAATCTATATTTGTAAATAAATTAATGGAGGAATAAGTTATCGACATATTCACTTAGAATACACTAACCTTTATGTAATGTTGTATACTTAAAAATAACGAGACAATTACTTGAGAGGGGAATTTAGACATTTTCATTTCCTACTAAAATCAATCCAATTTATCCCAATATTTTATCTCAGAGGATATAATTAGAATCTCTTGAATACTATAACATAAAATATATGCTTCTTAGTTATACATAAGATTTGGGATATGGTATCTAATAATTCATAGAGTCTGAATGTATGTCTTTTCATCATTATCTTTAATTACTGACTTGGATATATATAGTTCAATATTATCGTGTGAGGACTTGTATTCTTCTATTCTCATTTTTTGGTCAAATGTAAGGGTTGAAGGTTGAGTTTGGTTATACTTAAGGGTTCTCTGTGTATGTATTTTAATTGTCTTAGAAGAATTATTTTAGGACAGTGATGTTGCAAGTATAATTACATCGCATCATGAGAGCTTTAGTTCAACGCCCTTTGAAAATTGATTTTTTTTTAATTATTTTTTACAAATGTTGCAAATAGAAGGCAATAAAAGAGTTTATGTTGTTTTCAATAAGCCACTTTTGTGAATGGTTGCAAAGGAATTGAATAGTTTATGTTATTTCTAATAAGGCATTGATGACTGTTGTTGTGTAAGTCTAGTTGCTATCAACATTGTGAGTTGCCAGTCTTCTGCTTTGTGGTTTTTTTCATCTCTAATAGTTTTCTTTGTTTTTTGTTCTAGTTTTAGAAAGTAGGAAGCTCAACTAGTATAAATACCAATCTACATAGGGAGGGAGGAAATGATACTAAAAATCTTGAAAGTAAGATGAAAGGAAAAGAATCCTAAGAGGAAATAACTAAGGAACAATAGAAAATTGAAGAATATGAAAAAACCAATGGGGGTAAGGATACCATGCTCGTAAATAACAACTATGGGTCTCCTTGTTCCATATGTCATATAAATAGGATCAAAATGGATCTAATATAGATGGGAATAGAAAAGAAATTCTAGGAACTCAAAATTCCTTTCAATAAGATCATTAATCTCAATAAGCAAATCGTTAACTTCACAACAAGTAGCTTTAAAACCCTTCAAATGGAATAGGAGAAAAATTAAAAAAGGGAGAGATATCAAGGAGGACAATCGGGAAGGTTTGACATCTCTTAAATTTTAGCTTCATAGGCTTTTGAAAGAAATAAATTCTACTTATGGACTTAGAGACTTTTCTAGATCCCCTACCTAATGAAGGTTGTATTTGTTGTTGTTATTCTTGTTTTCAGCTGTTAGAGATTTTTTTATTTTTTATTTTGTTTCACTTTTCCTTTGACCTCTCATTGTTGGGACTTGTATGGGTAGGGGCACATATTTAACCCCTTTGATATTATCAAAATTTTAGTATCGATATCTAAAATTATAATACTTGCAAACCATTTGATCTAAAAGCTTCTCTGAAAAAAAGATCAACTATATATATATCTCACCATTATTCCTTCTACATAGAATGAAATATTCCATCTTTGAAAATATATCCTCACCATCAATATAAAATTATGTGCCCTATATTATAAACAAACCCAAAACTATATACATACTTATATCCTTTTCAGGTTCCCAATAAATAGGTAATGATTGAGATATCCTAATATTTTTACTCACAATTCTTAACACACTATAAATCTAAATAAATATCCTTATGTACTTGTATATTTGTGGCCAAAATAGTTCTCAATTTCCAATGCCACTATCTTATCTATTCTAAAATTACTTTAGCAATAAATTACCACCATAATTTTTCTAAAGTTATAATTAGCACTAAAGATATGTGAGTAGTAGCAGAGGATTTTGTGAGTATTTCATTTGAACTAGGTTCTTAATTTGAACTAGATTCAATAAAACTGTTTATGTTGTTTTTGGTGAGGTATAGTTGCATGTTGTTTTCTAGCTTCAACTACTATAGTCTTTGATGTTCCCCCTCTTTCATGTTCTGCCTACTTATGGTGAGATCAATGTTTCCTATTACACTTAATAAATAGTCTATCATTCTAATTTCATATGAATGTTGTTTGGATCTAATTTCACATACATACATACAAATCTACACATAGGGAAAATAAAATGAAAGAAAATAGAATAGGGCTTGCTATCCACCCAACCATATTAACTTTACCAAATGGGATTTGTATGCTGGATATGAATATTGTATGTATATATGAATGTTGTATGCATCTAATTTCACATACATAGATATATGCATGTAGGGAAAATAAAATGAAAGACAATAAAAGATGCTTTTTGTCCATTGAAATCCTCTACAAAGGGTGTTCCAAATGTGCCTCTTCCTGCTTGCTTTCTTTTTCTAGTGCAGGAAAAAATGACAGATAGGAAAAAAACTAGCTATTTTTGAAATCCTCTACAAAGGGTTTTTTCCAAATGCACCTCTTCCTAGTTTCGTTAAAGGGGTTTTCCAAATGCACCTCTTCTCGCTTACTTTATATATAATTATATTTGAATTTTGTTTTCATGTATGTGTATATCTAGGCAATAGATATCTAGATATGTGCACATATATGGCTTTTTGTATAGATGTATTTGCATGCTACATATCGCTTAAATGATCAATGGTACTTGTGAAGATAACTATACAATATTACTATTTCTATGTATTGGCGATGGTTACAATAAGACCTACCATCTAAAACTTAGCGAATTGACTACTATTCTATAGCATCAGTTGTTGTCATTCTTCTTCCAGCTTGCTTTATTTCAACTTCCTCCTTTCTGGAAATACAACAAAGAGAAAAGAAAACTATCAGAGATTAAAAAACCATAAAACAAAAGAATTCACAGTAACAAATCCATGCAAAAAAATTCAAAATAACCTTGTACCCTCACAAAACCTCTGTCACTCATCAAACTTGTACCTTCGTAGGGGGTCATGAACAGAAACCCTAGGAACAGTCATGGCACAAAGCTCTCATAGCAGGGAAAGCCACATAAATACACCCAACAATACCTTTATGAAAAGTGTGCAATTTTTTTTAATTTCTTAGCTATGTTTTCTCAAGTTTTAAATGGTAGGTGTTATTACAACCATCACCACTATATTGAAACCATACATCAACTAATGTTGATGTGCCAAGCCTTGCCAACTAGTGTTCAATTTTACTGGCCTTCTCTATCGATGTGCCAAATGTATTTATTTTTTCATTTCGTTTCATTTATTTCATTTAAACTTGACACCTTTTTCCCGACCGGCTGGGAGTTGTACGCCAAAAGTTTTACAGATCGGGAAGGCTAATGAAATTTGCGACCAAAGTGTTCCCACACAAGGTCAAGAGAAAGCCCTCTTTTTTTTTCTTTTTTTTTATTTTATGTGCATTTAGATATCTATTTATGTGAAATTAGATGCATAAAACATTCATATATATAGAAAATATTCTTATCTAGAATGCAACCCATTTTGGTTTTTGTTTTTTTCATGCATTTCTTACTATGAATCCTTTTGTTTTGTGGTTTCATTCCTCTCTAATAAACAATATTCATATTGAGCATGCAGGTATGTGCAGGATCATCGTGGAAAAAATAGGCCCTTAAGTGGCAAAAAATGCAAAAAAAATAGAGTTAGGCAACTTGACGTAAAAATTTGAATTTAAGTTAACTATATTATTTCAAAAATATGTAAGAAAAGAATCCATAGCAAATTAAATGTAGTTTCTAAACTACTAGGTTTATTTTTAAAAAAATCTATTTGGTGAAAATTTGAAATTTCAATGCAGTAGTACTTAAATTTTAGAGAAAAAATAAGTAGGCATCTTTCTGACCACCCTAACCACAATAAAATGATAATTTTTTTTTATAATATTTTAGATATAGTTAGAGGACTCATGTCCCGATGTGATGCATATTTTTTTGTAAATTTTTCCAAGTAAATAATTAATTATGAAGTTTTTATTACAACTTTTAAAAAATATAAAAAGTAGTATGTCAACCACCTTAACTTGGTCAAAACTTCATGAAATTCATTTTTTTTTAATCCTATAGTATGCAAAGCATAGAATGTGGCACATGTTTCAGATTCAAAAAATGTGATACCATTTGAAAGCTATAAATGCTTCTCAATCAGCCTATCAATCAAGACTTTAGTTGTAATTCAAATAGAAAATGAATAATAATTATTTATTAAATTCAAAGTAAAGCATAATTTATATTGGTGGAAAGTTGATAATCTCCTTTAAAAACCCTTTTGATTTCATCAATTTTGGGTTAAAAAAAAGTCATCAGCCACATACCCTACACATGCCCATCATATCGCCACTTTTTGGCCCATCATGATCTTGCACATACCCATACAACACATTTTTTTTTAGCATGGTTTTGGTACTGTGAATTCTTCTATTCTGTGCTACATACATAGATATATGCACGTAGGGAGAATAAAATAAAAGAAAAAAGATATCTATGTATGTGAAATTAGATGCAAAAAAAAATCATATATTTTTGTTTATCATTCTAACAATTCCTTTTTGAGGCTAAAAGAAATAATAACTAAAAAGGTGTAGCTAACTTTAGATACCTATATATCAGTATATAATTTGTTTTACAAGTACATATATAGGAATTGCATGACTTGGATGCATGTGTAGGAATGTGTTCAACAAAAATGCGCACATACAAGAAGCAATAACCAGATACAAACAACATTCATACATACTCCTCCCTATGTTTATTCTTTTGGGAAAATAGTTGTAATTTGTTTGATCCTCAATAGGGAATTCTTGAAAAGATAAGTTGTATATTTAGTGTTATATGAAACATTGATTTCTTTTTTTCCTTCATCATTTTAATTGAACATTAGGTCTTCGGGATGTTTTGGCATAGAGCTGGTAGCCAGCTGCTAGTGTTGCAACACTCAGCTTTTAAAAAAGCATCCCCAACAATGTCTGTGGACTCTAATTCTCCCTAGCCTACTGACTAGCCCTTGACCACCAGTCCCATAAGTCTTTTTCCTATTTCCTTTTTGTTGTTGAGAATTGTATCGATTCTTTGCCATGTGCATCTAGTGAACTATGAATATGCTTCATTTGAATTAACAGTCCTTGTAATATATGGTATAGCCAATTTATATTTGACCTCTATATTTTTTCATCCAAAAATTGGTAGACATTGATCTTAGCATTGATTATAGTGCTAGACAATTTATCTTCTTGCTTGGGCATTTGTTGAGAGCCCTCGAGGATCCATGATGCAATATGGTAGGGTGGAGAGCAAACCTTCTCTTAGTGTGTTTCATTTTAGTTTCCTTATGTGTAGATATGTTTCTATCTAAAATTAGATGCAGCCAACATTAAACATTGATCTCAGCATCGATTATAGTGCTAGACAATTTACCTTCTTGCTCGAGGGTTTGTGATCTTCAAGCATGTATAATTATTTATATATTTGCATGTCGGATCCCAATAATTGATTCATTTTTTGTTGCCTCTTTCCATTCATTTTGCTTCTAGAGTGGTGTCACAATCTTCAACATCTCATTGCTTTGGTTTAGCTAAGCAAAACTTCCTTGTAGGATTCAAATGTGCAGCTAGCCTTTCAAGCACATGAAATCCTATCTATTAATGCTAGAGATGTCATTCCATCCTCAGTTCTTTAGCTATTGTCTTTTCAAAAAATAGGTGGTGATCAAAGCCTAACTGACCATTATAAAGTTGTCCTCTCTGATGGAGCCCACATGAAAATAGGCACTTTTCTTGCAAGATACAATGATCTTTTGTTTGCAAGGACATTGAAAATAGGTTCCATCTTGTGCTTGAAAAAATATGTGTGTAGGAACCTACATGAATCAAGGTTGGCTATTATTTTCCACTGCTTAGTCTTGTTGTTGTATCCTTTCCCATTTGTGGGTCCCACCTTTTTTAATATTTGATCTTGGTCTAGTTGTAGGGAGATTTTTATACTCTCCTTGGATGTCAAAATGTTAGATTGTGAGTTAATTGGAACACCTAGATATCTATTTAAAGATTAGGAAGAATAAATAATGTCATCAGAGTCACCTTCCCCATCCAAACGAGCCTCAAAATTTTGGATCCATACATCCCCAATAGAATGTAGTGCTCCTACAAATATCGGTCTTGTTAAAGGCTTTAATATTTACCAAACTAGGTGGACAATAAAAGGTCGGGTGACAACTAAATGGGATATGTACCATTACAATAAACAAGGATGTGAGGGCCAAGTATTAATATTTGACATTATTGACAATGAGGGAACACAAATATGAATCAATTGCTTTAATGACACATCAAAATTGCATTATGATAAGGTTTAGGTGGGACACACTTATTGTGTGTCAAAATTCTTAGTCAAATAGGTGGATAAGAAATTTAATAAGTTGAACAGCTAGATGGAAATTATTTTAGATCAAATCTCAATATTGAAGTGTTGTGATGATGAGACCTTTGTGCTAGACAAAGCATTTAAATTCAATCCAGTAAATGAAATTGCAAACTACAACAATAAAACTTTGATTGATATTATTGGGGCTGTAGTGCATGTAGGAAATGTATCAACTAAATTCAAAGAAAGGATCAAATTGAAATGATTCAAAGAACTATGAAACTTAATGATTTGTCATCCTCTTACATTGACGTTAATTTATGGGGTCCAAATTGGGAAGAAAAAGGTGACGAGCTAGAAAGATTATGCACTCTTGGTTCTGTTGTCATACTTGCTGTTAGAAATGGGTGTGTTGGATATTCAAATGGATCTATTGTAAATACATCATAGGGACTACTCTATACATAAATCCTGACATCCCAAAAGCACAGGCCTTGATGCAACAAGGACATGTTGAGCACCCTACCATTGAAACCTCATAGCTAGTGCCTCAAAGGTTGCTTTGGCCAATGACTGAGTCACTATTGGATATATCTTGGACCATTGTTTTTCCTTGCCAAAAACTTTATAGACAACTGTGAAGGCAATAGTGAAATATATTAAAAAAAATGCATATTTTTACATTGTGTGTCCCTTGCAAGCCAATGGCAGAAAATGCAAGAAAAAGTGTGAAGAGTCTACCAATAATGTGGTAATGCCCTAAATGCCAGATAGCCATGCTTGATTGTGACTTTTGATATTTGTTGTAGCTAAATATGGAAGACCACACAGGTGAGATTTGGGTTGCTTCTTTTGGTGAGGCTACAACAAGCTTATTGTAGATGTCAACAAAATACTTGTATATGTTGCAATATGTGTCTTCTACTGCAATGACTACTAAGTCTGTCATCAATGGTGTCATCTATAGTTCTTTTTTTTCACTGTTCTTATTAAAACACAGACCTATAATTCAGAAACAAGGCTTAAAACAATAATAGTCAAAGTTGCAAGAATTAACTTTAAAGTTGAGTGCAAGTTGTTGCTCTTAGACTTTTTTGCAATATCCTCTTCTAGGAAGGCCTCTATAGAGATAATCAATAGATGAACTTTTTGGAGCTTGGGTTGGCTGGACATCTATTTTTCCCCTTTTTTGGCATCCCATCACACCAAAAAACCTTTGCTTTATGTTCTTGTTGCTTTTCTTTTTGTATAACTAGTTATTAATTGAGACAACACACTATAACTTATATTTTTTAACAAAAAAAGTTATACTTCTTTTTTTTGTATTGTTATGTCACTTATAGTTTTGTTTGCCTTTTAGTGTGTGCTCCTCATTTTGTTTTATGTTGTTTGGTTATAAACTTATGTCTCCCTATTCAATGCATGTATCAATATTTACATTTGTTCTTATGTATACTTGTGGACATGGTTGTATGCATATATACATCTACATATGAATATACATAACCATATATGCATGCAATTGAATTTTGTTAGTGCATATAACATGCTGATACACATGTGTGTAATATTGTTTATTGTATCATTATGAGCATGTATAATTTTTATATTTTATAGTTATATTTAGAAGTATCATTGATCATGTAAGGAATTTGCAGCATGCTTATACATATGCTATATTTGTCACATATACGAGTATTTACACCAATTTTCATGTATTCTTTTGAATGTTGCTACTCATCTCATATATGTGCTTTATAATTTTTTGATGATGTTTAAATGTTTATATCCTACTTTTGCATGTCCATTCATAGAGTCATATTGCATTTGTATATCATAAATTTCTTAGCTATAATGTTTTTTCCCTTCAACCCATACTTATTTCAATCTCATGTGTGTAATTTTCATCTTCTGATGGTGGTTGAATGTTGAATATATTGGTGTTGGCTCTCCATTCATAAAACCATGTCCCACATGGTTGTCTTTGATTCTATTAGAGTTACATAAGTTCATTATTTTTACCATATTTCCTATATAGTGTTCAATGATGACTCTTCTCTATCAATTATGCAATACTTTTATGTTTTTGCTTGAGTCCAGGTTATTAAAATCTAGTCCAATAGAATGTATTGTCTCTTGTATCATTGTGAGCATTAATAATCTATATATTGTATAATTATCTTGAGAAGTACCATTTATCCTTTAAGCCATATGTAGCATGCATATACATCTATACAGTATTGCATCTAAGATTGCAAGGATGAAGAAACAAAGGAACTATTTTGGCCTATAGAGAATGCAAGGAAATGCTATAAAATTCATGACATTTGTCATGACTTTAAAATTCATGGCATTTTCCAAGAAATTACAAGTCATTATGTTTTCCATGGATTTTATAGCATTTCTGACTACATGCACTAGAGGGCAAGAGTGTTTTGATGCATCTTCCTCAGATTTTTCACATGATTATTATATGTGTTACATGTGTATACGTCTACTTCAGCATGGGTGCTCCAAATAATATGTTCGTCACTCCCAACTATATAATGTTTTCATGTCTATAAATATATGTATATCTAAAGTAAGTTGCACACAACATACATATATCTCTACATTTAAACTTGTTCCTACATGCAAGTATAAGTATAAATATATATATATATATATATATATATATATATATATATATATATATATATATATATATATCACATAGAAATATCTATATGTTTGTTTAATACCTTTTAATATATATGTGCTTGTATGTAGATATGTATCTAATTCTCTGTGCTTATATGTATATATGTATGTGCTTACATGTATTGACAAGTTTGGGTGTGGATATCTATGTGTGTTATGTGCAAAAACCCTTGCCACAGTGGTTACTCACAGTCTTCATAGTAGTTGATACTATAAAACAACAGTCAACAATGTTTGATTGAAAATAATGTAAACTATTTTATTGCTTTGCTAAGTCTTAGATGGTAGGTGTTATTGAAACCATCGCCACTACATGCAAACCATAATATTGTATAGTTATCTTCACAAGTACCATTGATCATTTAAGCCATATGTAGCATGCATATACATCTGTACCAAAAAAAATAATGTGTGCATATCTAGATATCTATTACTTGGATATACACATACAAAAAAAAAAATCTACAAATATAATTATATCTAAAGTAAGCTGCACACAACATACATATATGTCTACATTTAAACTTGTTCCTACATGTAAGTATATATATATATAACTTAGAAATAGCTATATGTTTGTTTTATACCTTTTGATGTATATGTGTTTGTATGTAGATATGTATCTATTTCTCTGTGCTGTTATATTTATAAATACATGCATATATATATCCATCAAGATTTTGTTTAGTAGGTGTATATATATGCATGTCATTCCTTCCATGCATGCTTAGATATCTATTTCTTGCATATATATATACACAGAAAAAGTGTTTTCACATATGTGTGTATATGAAATTAGATGCACCTAACGTAGATATATATCTAGATTTATACTTATATATATGTGATTACATGTATTAGAAAGTTTGGGTGTGGATATCTATGTGTGTTATTTGCAAAAAAACTTTCCATAGTGGTTGCTCACAATCCTAATAGTAGCTGATGCTACACAACAATAGTCAACAATGCCTAATTGAAAATAGCATAAACTGTTTTGTTGCTTTGCTAAGTTTTAGATGGTAGGTGTTATTGCAATCATCGTTGCTACATGCAAACCATACATATAATAATATTTTCATTCCATAGGAATTCTCAAGAAAATGAAAATATTGAAAATGGTTACAATATCAAATATCGAGAGTTGAACTTTCTTAGAAAAATTCATGTTGCTTAGAGCAATAAAAAAATGCTTGACAAAAGAGGAAATCATCTATTGCATCGATATACACATACAACAAAAAAAATTGTGCACATATATATGCATCTAAACTAAGATGCCACATCATACATATATATATCTACAATTATACTTGTTGATACATGTAACTACTTTTTGACTTACATATATATGTTCTCACATGTATTGACAAGTATAGGTGTGGATATCTATGTATGTTGTGCAGCTAAAGCTACAGATTAACAGTGATGAATTCCTTATTGAAAATAACATAAACTACTCAATTTCCTTGGTAAGTTTTAAATGTTAGATATTATTGCAACCATTACCAGTATATGGAACCCATACATGAAACAATGTCATCCTGTCAAGCTGTGCCAAGTGATGTTTATCTCCTGTGCTCAGGAAACATACATATATATCTACATTTGAACTTATCTATATATGTTCTCACATGTATTGAAAGCTTTAGGTGTGGATATCTATGTATGTCTTTTGGAAAAACCCTTGTCATAGTGGTGGCTCATAATGTTGATAGAAGCTCAAGCTACAAAACAAGAGTCAACAATGCCTTATTGAAAATAACATAAAATATTCAATTACTTTGGTAAGTTTAGAATGCTAAATATTATTGTGAGCATTGGTGCTATATGGAAACCATACATGAAACAATGTTGTTGTGGCAGGCTGTGCCAAGTGATGTTTATTTCCTCTACTCTCATGGTGACTTTTGTATTAACAAGTCCACCTATGGATATATATGTGTGTTGTCTACATATAACTTTAGATGCATATGTATTTGTATAGATTTTTCTTTCTAAGCGTATATGTAGACTATTTTATTCCTTTGCAACAATCACCACTACATGGAAATCATAAATGAAATAATCTTGCTAAACCTATTGAGCAACAATCAACAATGCATGGGTATCAACTCCTTCCTATGCTTATTCTTTTGGAAGGATAGATGTTATTTGTCTGAGCCTCTCACCAAACCCCCAAGCAAGAACATACATTATCCACCATTATGTTCAATGGTTAGATTAATGCTTCATATTACAGTTAATATACATACTATCATTCTAAGAATTCCATGCAACCATTCCCAACAGTGCCTTATCGAAAACAACATAAACTATTTAATCACCTTGCAGCCATCGCCACTATATGGAGATCATAAATGAAATAATATAGCTAAAGCCAAAGAGTAACAATCAACAATGCCTTATGGAAAATATCATAAACTATATAACCTAAACTATTTTATTTCCTTTCAACCATTGCCGCTACATGGAAAAGTACATCTAACTTCAGATACATATATATCGGTATAGATTGTTTTTTGCAACTGCATATATATGCATTGCATGCGTTGGATGCATATGCAGGAATGTGTTGCTTTTTAAGCTAATAGGCTTATTGTGGGAACACTTAGGCCACAAATTTTGTCAGCATTCCTAGTCAACTGGAAAAAAGGTGGTGAGCTTCAAATTACATAAATGAAAAAATAAATACATTTGGCACATTGATAGAGAAGGCCAAAAAAATTGAATTCTATCTAGTAGGGCTTAGCGCTTCAACATTAATTGATGTATGCTTTCCATATAGTGGCAATGGTTTAGTTATGGTTGTAATAACACATGCCATTTAAAACTTTAGAAAACATGGTCAAGCAATAAAATAGTTTGCACAATTTTTGATAAGCCACTATTGGGTGTCGTTCTTTGGCTTTACCTACTATAAGAGCTCTAATCCACCACAATGGGTTTCATATTATTTTCCCAATGTGTAGATATGTATGTATGCGATATTTGATGTAGGCAACATTCATATATACTCCTTCGTATATTTATTCTTTTGGGATTACCAATTTAATCCAATTTTCTGATTGGGAGTTGTTTATGTATATTGTCTACATCTAATTAAACATGCATACATTTCTACACATAACTTTTGTGTGTATATATGCAGGCAAAAATTTTCTACATATGCATCCAAACCGATATATATGTATCTGAAGTTAGATGCACCTCTTTAGTTATTACTTATTTCAGCCTCAAAAATAAATTCTAAGAATGGTAGGTTGTATATTAATTGTAATATGAAACATTGAACTAATCATTAAACACAGTGGTATATAATGTATTTTCTTGTTCAGGGGGTTTGGTGAGAGCCTATGAGTCTACATGACCCAATATGGTAAGGTGGAGAGGATGCCTTCTTTTTTTTTTGTTTCATTTTATATTTCCTATGTGCAGATGTGTATGTTTATGAGATTAGATGCAAACAACATTCATATGTATGATATACTATATATTAAGTTTGATATTAAACATTGATCTCAACATTGATTATCGTGCTAGACAATTTATCTTCTTGCTTAGGGGTTTTTTGAGATTCGTCAAGGATCCATGATGTAATATGGTAGGGTGGAGAGCAAGCCTTCTTTCAGTGTGTTTCATTTTATTTTCTCTATGTGAAAATATGTTTCTATGTGAAATTAGATGCAACCAACATTTATATATATTCCAAATGTGCATTCATTTCCCACAAAAATTAATTGCTACTTGGCATGGCTTGGCCCTCTATCCATTCATCCAAAAATTTCTAGACATTGATCTCAGCATTGACTATAGTGCTAGAAAATTTATCTTCTTGCTCGGGGGTTTGTTGAAAGCCCTTGAGGCTCTATGATGCAATATGGTAGGGTGGAGAGCAAGCTTTCTTTTAGTGTGTTTCATTTTATTTTCCCTATGTGCAGATATGTTTATATGTGAAATTAGATGCAACCAACATTCATATATTGTCCAAATGTACATTCCTTTCCCACAAAAATTAATTGCTACTTCACATGACTTTCCTCTATGTCCATTCATCCAAAAATTGGTGAAACATTTGATATAAGGATAGGTATATGTGTTTCAATTGATAGTTGCAGTTTTCCTATTTGAGAGAAGCATTGTACATTTATTCAAATTGTTCTTGTTAATTGAAACATGTTGTACCTATTCTTGTGGGAAGTAATTGTCTCAGGATTAGGATTTCCAAGTTGTTTTTGTGAAAAAAGAAAAGAAAAACAACATCCAAAACATATGTGAAATTAGATGCAGACAACATTCATATATAGTACTACCTATTATGCATACAAGGAATCCAACACATTAATATATACTTACAAAACAAAATCTATACTGATATATATCTATATGAAGTTACATGTACCTTTTGAGGCAAGATGCTATATTTTATAGTCTTCAATAAAAAAAAAGTTTATATGTGCACATGTATATCTCTTTAGTTGCATTGTTGCTCTTTAAGTTGGTGTTTGCAAGAATTCTATTATCTTCGTCATATTATGGTTCTAGGCTCTTCAAATGTGTTCAAGTTCCAGTCCTACATCAAGTGTGGAAAAAAAATTGAGAAAAATGACAAAGAACCCAACTCTATTATGCATAGCATAGAGACTACATCTGTGAAAATTGTTGGTCCAAATACTTGCAACAAACACCCACACTAGCTCATCCTTCCTTGGCTAATTTTTAGAATGATAGCCTGTATATTAAGTGTAATATGAAACATTGATCTCACCATTGATCACAATGGTGGATAATGTATATTTTTGCTCAGGGGTTTGGTGAGAGCCTATGAGGCTCCATGACACAATATGGTAGGGTGGAGAGCAGACCTTCTTTTGTTGTGTTTCATTTTACTTTCCCTATGTGCAGATATGTACATATATAAGTTTGCATCTATCTATATATGTATATTGTTTTCATCTAATCTGACATACATACATTTCTACACATACTTTTTGTGTGTTTATATACCCAAGCAATAGGTATCTACATATGCAACTAAAGCATGCAATGCAGATAGATACAGTTGCAAAGAAAAATATATACCAATATATATGTACCTATAGTTAGATGCACCTTTTTACTTTTAATTTCTTTCAGCGTCAAAAAGAAATTCAGTTACTTTTGTAGAAAAAAATATACATAACTGTAATAATGGGATATGCAGTTCATTGGTTAAATACTTGTGAAACATGTATTACATTTAAGATTGTGAGGATGAAGAAATAGAGGAGCTATTTTGGCCTATAGAGAATGCAAGAAAATGCTACCAAATTTGTGGTATTTGTCATGACTTAAAAATTCATGGCATTTTCCAAGAAATTACAAGTCATGTTGTTTGCCATGGATTTTGTAGCATTTGTGACTACATGCACTGGAGGGCAATAGTATTTGATGTGTGTGCCTCAATTTTCACATGATGATTATGTGCATTACATGTTGCGTATACGTCTACTTTAGCACGGGTGCTCCTAAAAATATGTTCATCACTCCCAACTATATAATGATTGCATATCAATAAAAATATTTGATGAACCAATTGTAAATATTAAATATGGTAGGGTGGAGAAAAGGCCTTCTTTTGTTGTGTTTCATTTTATATTTCCTATGTGCACATGTGTATGTTTGTGAGATCATAGGTAGAAAACATTCATATGTATGATAGGCTATATATTCAGTGTAATATTAAACATTCATCTCAACATTGATTATAGTGCTAGACGATTTATCTTCTTGCTTGGGGGTTTGTTGAGATCCCTCTAGGCTCCATGACACAATATGGTAGAGTGGAGAGCAAGCCTTCTTTTAGTGTGTTTGATTTTATTTTCTTTTCCCTTTTTCCCAATTTCCATCACATCAAAACAACTTTTGTTCTTCATCCTGCTCCTCCTTGACCATTTAAAACTTCAAAAAACATATTCATTTCCCACAAAAAAAAATTCCATTTATGATTTTCTCTTTTATAACCATTGAAGATTGTGGTTTGTGTGATTACGGATGTTAACCACACACCATTTCCATATGCTTGTTAGAGGAAACAAAAATTATTGGTTGCATCACATTATTTATCCCTACAAGAACATGGAAATGGTGTATGTTGCTCCATTCAACAAAACCATTTTCAATGTTAATATGGTTGGCTTGGTTCTTGGGGGTTTGTTGAGATCCCTCTAGGCTCCATGACACAATATGGTAGAGTGGAGAGCAAGCCTTCTTTTAGTGTGTTTGATTTTATTTTCTTTTCCCTTTTTCCCAATTTCCATCACATCAAAACAACTTTTGTTCTTCATCCTGCTCTTCCTTGACCATTTAAAACTTCAAAAAACATATTCATTTCCCACAAAAAAAAATTCCATTTATGATTTTCTCTTTTATAACCATTGAAGATTGTGGTTTGTGTGATTACGGACGTTAACCACACACCATTTACATATGCTTGTTAGAGGAAACAAAAATTATTGGTTGCATCACATTGTTTATCCCTACAAGAACATGGAAATGGTGTATGTTGCTCCATTCAACAAAACCATTTTCAATGTTAATATGGTTGGCTTGGTTTTCATGTTGTACATGTCTACATTTTCTTTTCTTTTTGGTTATTGCTTCTTTATATGTACCCATGTTTGTTGAACAGATTCCTACATATGCATCCAAGTCATACAATTCCTATATATGTACTTGCAAAAAAAAATCTATACTGATATATAGGTATCTAAACTTAGATGCACCGTTTTAGTTATTATTTATTTGAGTCTCAAAAAGGAATTGTTAGAATGATAGAACAAAATCTATACTGATATATAGGTATCTGATGTTTAATGCACCTTTTTAGTTATTATTTCTTTGAGCCTCAAAAAGGAGTTGTTAGAATGATAGGTTGTGTTGGATGTTGTGGTTTTGTTGTTGATATGTGGTTTTCATTGATGTCAACACTATTAGAATTAATTCATTTGAAGCTATATATGTCAAGGATATTGAGAAAATTGCAATAAATGAGTTGTAGGTTGTCAGTAGTGAAGTGAAGTCCAATATGATAGTGAGCTCTATAAGTTAATGATAAGAGGTTGTGGACTAAAGGGCTTGTTGCTGAGTGTATCTAGTTTATCCACGCCGAGTTTCAGAAATCCATGTGAAGATTTGATCAAGTTATGAAGATTCTCATTCTGATAGTTTTTCTATTACTTCAGTCAGTGTTTTTGATTGAAGATGATGCTATTTTCATTAGTTCAGTTGTTGTAGATGCCTCTCTTGTGATTCTTAATGCTTGTGGATGTTTCTAGATCGTACTCTATCTTTGTTGCACGTCTGCATTGATCCATGTTTGCATTGATTGTTGTGCTCGTGGTTGGCGATTTTCTCTTGTGTGTTCATGTTTTTCTTGTTCTTGGCTGACATGGTGTTTGTAGTGTGTTGTGTATCTTTGAGGAGAAATTAATTGAAGTGTATTTGTGTTGGAGATGTTGATTTGGGTCCTCACTATGTTGTGTCTGACCTTGGTTGATTCGCATTGATAATCTTTAATTTTTTGGGCCGACAATTTATATTCATTTTATTATTCTTGTTGAGGCCAACTTGTAGTGAATGTAATTTCTTCTTGTGGATATATAAGAACAATTGTTTAATAAAATTGAAGGGTGCAAGGGTGTGCTTCTATGTTTGTGTGTGAATATTTTTTAAATCATTCAAAGGAAGAGAAAAGTGTAAAGATAAGTGAAGAAGAGTGAAGAAGTATTCATGTGCTTAACAATTGGTATCATGTTCACTTTTGCTTCCAACAATTGGTATCAGAGAAGGTTCCTTGGAAGAAGTTTAACAACTTAAGGTGATCCGGGATGGCAAGTTATAAGAAGGATAGTCCAAGATTTGATGGAACAAATTATTCTTTTTGGAAGACTTGAATGGAGTTCAATCTGAAATGCATTGGTGAACCCTACTAGAGAATTACAAGTAATATGTACATTATTCCATAGAATGGTCCTACTACTTCTGCTAAGATCAGAGATGTTGAGTATAATATTTGGGCTAAGGAAGCTTTGTTGAGTGCTTTGACTAACTCTTAGATGATAAATGTTATGGATCTGAAGACTGCTCATGAGATCTGGAAAAAGTTGGAAACCTTGTATGAAGGTGATGCTAATGTGAAGATTGCTAAGTTGTAGAGTTTGAAAGGGAAATATAAAAGGTTGAGAATGGGTGATGATGAGAACATTAATACTTTCATTCAAAGAGTGAATGAACTTGTGTGTGGTATTATATGTGCTAGTGGAAAGATAGACGAATTTGAGATAGGTTCTAAAGTGCTTAGATCCCTACCTGATTTGTACAAAGTCAAAGCAAGTGTTATTGAAGAGCTCCAGATTGTAACAAACATAATGAGAGATATGTTGGTTGGTAAGCTAGCTACTTTTGATTTGAGAAAATTTGGTGATACCCATCCTAAGGTTGAATCTACATTTAAGGCTACTACTTCCAGAAGAGAAACAAATATATGATCTGGGTGAAAGTTCATCTAGAAAGACATTCAAGTATGAGGATGAAATCAGACAAATTGAAGAAGAAAGAGAGATGGAAGAGATGGAAGCACTTATTATCAAAAGAGTACCGAGAGGAAATGGTAAGTATAAAGGAAAATTTCTTCTTAAATGTTTTTCTTGCACTAAGATAGGCCATTTTGCATCAAAGTGTCTGAAAAGAGCTCCTAAACCAAAACATAACAAGCCTAGATTTTAGAAGAAGTGTTACAATGCTTCTAATGAAGTTGTGACAAATGATGAATCTGATAAAGGAAATAGAAGTGATGATGAATGGGTATTTGTTGCTATCAAGGAAAATAATCTTGTATCTACTGAATTTCTTGGTTGTACAAATGTGGAGAAAGCCCTAGCTGCTCAAATTGAAGAGAAGGATGAATGGGTGATTGATAGTGGATGTTCACATCATATGGTAGGAGACAAAAGTAAGTTTGTAAGCTTGGAAAAGTATGATGGTGGTGTTGTGAGATTTGGTGATAATACAACTAGTGTGATCCGTGGAAGAGGATGCATTTCTCATGATGGTAAGCATAATATTGATGATGTCCTGTATGTGGAAGGCTTAAAGCATAATCTTTTGAGTGTTGGTAAAATGGTTGATAGGGGTTACAATCTTCATTTCAAGGATGGAAAGTGTAGAATACTGAGTTCTAGAAATAAATTTGCATCAGCTACAAAAACAAAAGGTAATATTTTTCACTTAAGTGCTACAAGTAAAAGTTGTTTGATTGCTCAAGTTGATGAAAGATGGTTGTGCCATAGGAGATTGTTTCATGTTAACTTTGATAATATTGTCAAAATAAGTTCCACTAAGGCTGTGAGAGATCTACCTAAGTTGGTGAAACCTATTAATGCAATATGCAAGGAATGCCAGTTGGGAAAGCAAACCGGGATTTCATTTCAGAGTAAAAGGCATTGTTCAAATGAATTGTTAGAGCTTGTGCATACTGATATGTGTGGTCCCTCTAAGGTCAAAAGTTCACAAGATTATAGGTATTTCATGTTACTCATTGATGACTATTCTAGAATGGTATGGGTTACTTTCTTAAGGGAGAAATATGAAGCACTGGAAAAGTTCAAGATCTTTAAAGCTATGGTTAAGACAGAGAAAAGTTTGAAGATTAAATATCTGAGATCAGATAGAGGTGGTGAATTCACTTCTAGTGAATTTAATTCTTTTTGTGAAGAACATGGAATAAAGAGACAATTATTTACACCGCAGACCCCTCAACAAAATGGAGTTTTGGAAAGAAAGAACAAAATAATTGAAGATGTTGCTAGAATAATGATGTTGGAAGGAAATGTTCCTCATATCTATTGAAGAGAAGTTGTGAGTACTACTGTGTACACACTCAATTGGGTACAAATCAAAGGTGATACTGGTAAGACCCCTTTTGAACTATGGATTGGTCAAAATCCTACTGTTAAATATTTCAAGATATTTGGAAGAAGATGTTATATTAAGAGAGATGAAGACAAGAAAATTTGATGCTAGGAGTGATGAAGGTATCTTTCTGGGTTATTCTACTAAGAGCAAGGCCTGCCAATGTTACAATAAAAGATTGAAGAAAATTGTTGAAAGTGCAAATGTTAAGGTTGATGAAGACTTATGAACACCATCCAGAACCTGTGGATATAACTCTAATAATCAGGATGACAGTACAAACCAATGAAAGCAAGTTCAGACTACAAATCAAGTGTAAATCAATCAAGAGAATGAATATGAAGGAGAAATTGTTGGAAGTGGAATTACTCTAAGAGGGGGGTGGGGTGAATCAGAGTAATGTATAATTTTTTTTTATGACTTGAAACATATTTCCTTGACAAAAATTTTCAAGCTTCTCCCAAATTTACAACTAATATCAATCCTCTGTTCATTCTCAAGAAAAACTTTCTACAACTCGTTGCCATAAACAATGTTAACACACAATCCTTCATGTAATAAAAATTTGCAAAATATTCCAAAACAACAACTAAACTACAAAGATTTGATTGTAGGTTATAATTTCAGGGATATAAGATAAAAAATTAAAGCACACCCTACAATCACAACGATTGATTAGTGAAAGGAAATAGGAGGAAGATCATAGAGACTCCTCCTCAACTAATTAAGCACTTTCACACTAGTCACTTTATAGATATTTCCCTATGTCCTTGAACCATCAATAACTATTTCTCCTGATTTCTTTTTAATCTGACACCCACAATCATCAAAAAGAATACATAAATATTGATCACATATTTGTGTCACACTTAAAATATTGTGTTTTAAATCTGCTACATAATAAACATCTCGCAAGAAAATGTTGTTACCAAAAACCACCGTGGCTTTTTCCATAAGTTGTATGTAATCATCATTACCAAACCATACTAAACCAAAATCACCAAATTCAAGTTCAGTGAAAATACTTTTGTCCCCTATCATATGATGAGAACAACCACTATCTAAGATCCATGCATTTTCAACTTTAGTAAGTAATTCAGTTTGAATAAAGATACCTTCCTATTCTACATTGCTCATTTTAGGCATCCAAATCAACTTAACTTTGTTTTGCATAGTTTTCTTAGAAAGACTATTTTTCTTCTTGTAGGAAGCTTGTCTAGATCTACCATATTTAGCTTTTACATTTATATCTAGAAAATCACTTGAAGCATTCATATAACCAAGACCTAACTTGTCTTCATAAGACCTTTGTTTATACAAAAGATCAATAAAATTATCAAATTCCTTTCTAAGATTGTTGATTTTAGTTTCTAAGATACAACACTTTTCTTCCTTGAATTCCAATTGCATCCTTGTAATCTTAAGAATTTCAACTTGAAGTCTTAAATCAGTAATTTCCTTTTCATCAATTATAATCTTACTTATTAGATTCTCAGTCTCTTGCTCAAACTGAATTTTCTGGTATACTAAGTCCCTCTTCAAATTTTGAACTTCACTTAGAGAAATTTTAAGTTCATTCTCAAAACCATTCAATTCTTTATTAGAAGCAGAAGTCTCTGCAAGTCTATTTTCTTGCAGTTCCATTTCATTCATTGCGGCCATGAATACAATTTCACCTTTTAGATCTCTTTTATCATCTTCTAAATCAGACTGATTATCTACTTCTTTATTTGAAACCTTTTGAGAATTAACTTCAGCCATGAGTAAAGTTTCATCTTCATCACCAAGTGAGTCATCTATCTCAACATCTGAGTCTTCTTTGCTAAAGAGACTCTTTTTCTTTTTGAGATTATTGTTAAGCTTCTTTTTAGGATTCCAAGACTTTTTCTTGAACTGTTTTTCTACTTTCTCATCATCATTAGTTTGATCTGAATAAGGAAATTTAGCTACAAAATGACCAAGTTTTCCACAATTAAAACATTTTAATGGAATTTTTCCTTTATATTTCTTTTCCAACTTCCTTACTAAAAGAGCTTCTAAAGAATCAGACAATTCTGATTCACTATCTAAATCTTCTTTCTTTTCTGCTTTAAAAGCAGTCTCTTTAGAGGTTGAAGTAGAGCTTCCTATCCTCATTTCATAGGTTGTTAGTATGCCTTGCAGATTATCCAAGGTAAGTGAATCAAAACACTTCTTTTCTTCAAGAGTAGAAAATTTAGACTCAAATTTAGGATGCAAAGTCCTAATCACTTTTTGAACATCAGATTCTGCAGTTATTTCACCTAGACCTCTTCTTGCATTGACAACTTCATCTATTCTTAAGAAATAATCAGCAATATTTTCATCATCCTTCATTCTCATTTCCTGAAATTGATTCTTGAGAGTAAGGATTTTAGATTGCTTAACCTTTTCACTTCCTTGATACACATTTTCAAGCTTCTCCCAAATTTCATATGCAGATTTACAATGCATTACTTTAACAAATACATCTTTTGTCAAGCCACACAAGAGTGCATGTTTAGCTCTTGCATTCATTTCATATTTCCTTTTCTCATCATGATCTGTAGGTATGGTATCAGGTACAATGTATTTACTACACATTAAGTTCCAGACATCAAGGTCTTAAGAAATCAGATATGTTTCCATTCTGATTTTCTAGAACACATAAGCAGAGCCATCAAATAGAGGAGTTCTTGTAATAGATGAACCTTTAGGTGCATGTGCCATTATGACAAACTTCTAAGACCAGAATCAATCCTAGGTGGTAAAAACTAATGCAGGACCCTACACTCTGATACCACTTGTTGGAAGTGGAATTACTCTGAGAGGGGGGGTGAATCAGAGTAATGTATAAAAACTTTTTTATGACTTGAAATGCAGATTTTATCTATTTGATCTTGAACAAATGAGTGAATTTCTATATGCAATGTGAATATTGAGTTTTGAATGATTGTTTTCCAATAACTTAACCAAACATAACATGAATGCTTAACAACTCATATCAAAGCATGATATACATTGTTCACATAGTGTTGAATGAACAACCTTTTAATGCTTTCTTTTACATAGGACATCAAACTCATTAATGGCAGAATTTAACACTCATACATTGAACATGAACAATTAAACCTTGAAATTTTAGACGACTTGGAATTATGATAATGTATCAGATCATTGCATGAACCACTTTGACAAATGGCAAAATGAAAACTTAAGAAAGAACCCTTGTGAAGCTATATGTATAGCAAGTAATCATATGCAACATGATAATCTATCCATGTATCAAGAATGATAAAAACATGTGAACCACCAAGTGCAGCATGTAAATCCTGAGTGAAGTAGAGCTCACAAAAGCAATGTAAATTTATAAAGTGTCTACATGTAAAATGAAGCTGATTATGATCAATGATCACTTGTAGACACAAACCAAATTACCTTCAATCTGAGTAAAGAAGTGTACAAAACTATCACCTGTATGTGTCTCAACAAAACCAAGTAGAGACTGAAAATAAACATGCCAAAGTGAGTGCTAACCAATATCATTGAACCAATATGAGTGTCAGAACAATATGTGCATCTGTAAAGACCAAAACAATACAACATGATATCACCTTTAACCATTAACACTTGTAGAAAGAATCACCTCATGTGACATATATATCCTTTGCACAAAAATCTAGCATGATTAGAACCATAAAACATGACCGAAAGTATCCAAAGCACTTTCCACAAAGTACTATCCAAAGCATTGTTCACAGAGTGCTGAAATATTTAACCAAACTGTGAAATGCCAAGGCACCAACCCAGGGCAGTTCTGACATCAAGGAAAAATGCCACAGAAGAAGCCAATAGAAACTAGTCGAAGCGCAAAAGAGAGAACACAAGAGCCTAAAGTTGAAGAACATCATAAGAGGACTCTAAGGTATGTAAGATTGAATCATTCAGAAGATTAGATTATAGGTGATAAGAACAAAGGTGTCCAGATTAGGAGAAAGATTGTAGAAGAGTATAACTTGATTTTAAAAACTAAGCCTACTAGTGTGAACAAAGCATGTAAAGATGAGCATTGGGTTGAAGAAATGAAAGAAGAGTTAAAATAGATTGAAAAGAATGATAAATGGATTCTTGTTCCCAGACCTAAGGATAAGAATGTCATTGGAACTAAATGGTTTTTAGAAACAAATTGAATGAGAAAGGTGAGCTGGTTAGAAACAAAGCAAGATTGGTATGTAAAGGATATTCATAGATGGAAGGAATTGATTTTGAAGACACTTTTTCCCCTTTTGCTAGACTTGAAGCTGTAAGATTATTTCTTTCCTATGTTGCTCACAAGAACTACAAAGTTTATCAGATGGATGTTAAATCAACTTTTCTAAATAGAAAATTGGAAGAAGTGTATGTTGAGCAACCTGATGGATTCCAATTGACTGATAAGGAAGATATGGTGTGTCGGTTGAAGAAAACACTGTATAGGCTCAAGAAAGCCCCTAAAGCATGGTATGCCAGATTGGACAAGTATTTTCTTGAAGCTTGGATTTAACAAAGGTATTGTTGATAGTAATTTGTATTTCAAGATTGATCATAATAAAGATTTGATTGTTGAAGTCTTTGTTGATGATATAATTTTTGAAGGATATGATGGTTTGTGCATGAAGTTTGTTAATGAGATACAAAATGAATTTTAGATGTCTATGATTGGTGAGATGAAATTATTTTTGGGATTGAAAATTACTTAGTTAGATAAAGGGATTTTTATATCTCTGTCCAAGTATGTGAGGGAATTGCTGAAGAAGTTTGGTATGGAAAATTCAAAGCCAGTTGGTACACCCATGGTGACTGAATGCAAGTTTACAATATAAGATGATTCTCTGAAAGAAAATCAAACAAGATACAAATCAATGATTGGTGGATTGTTGCAGTAAACTCAAACTAGGCCTGATATCATGAATGTTGTATGTATTGTATGTATTGTTGCAAGATTTCAACCTAATCCAAAAGAATCTCATGTGACTATTGTGAAGAGAATTTTTTAGATACTTGAAAGGAACTGTTGATCTTGGCCTATGGTACCCTAAAGATGATGATCTTACCATGAGTTCCTTTATTGATGTTGATTGGGAAGGAGATGTGAATGCCATAAAAAGTACTAGTGGTGGAGAATTTTTCATGGGTAAGAAGCTAATCTCATGGTTAAGCAAGAAGAAAAATGCCATTTCCTTGTCTACTGTAGAAGTCAAATACATTGATGTTGCTAATAATTATACTCATGTATTATGGATGAAGCAGATGCTGAAGGATATCAGATTTGTATATGATGAGCCTATTGCTATATTTCGTGATAATTCAAGTGCTATCAACATTTCCAAGAATCCCTTGTTACATTAAAAAACAAAGCATATATCTATCAAGTTTCACTTTCTGAGGGAGAAATCAGTGAAAAAGAAGTAAGATTGGAGTATAGGCCTCCTAAGGAGAAAATTGTAGACATCTTTACCAAGCCATTTCCTAAGGATACTTTTGAGTATCTTAGAGGGAAGCTAGGGGTGATTACCCCTCCTAATCAAAACTAATATCCAAAGCAATACATTGCATCAGTCTGTGCATTTCATAGTCATATCTTGTTTTAGATTGATGTTGTGGTGGTTGCTACTCAGGGGGAGTAGTCAGATGGTTCAAAAATTTAGATATGTGGTTTAGAGCTTAGAGATATTTGTCATTGATGTCAAAAGGGGAGAAGAGTCATGTGAAAAACTAGTGATTATCTAAGGAGAAGAGCCTTATGGGGAAAATATTATGTGAAAGTGTTGAGGAGAAAATGAGTCAAATCCTAAGGGAGAGTAAGTGTCAAGAGTTAGTTGCATTGATGGTGTTTTTCACATCATGTATTGCAATAAATGCCAAAGGGGGAGATTGTTGGATGTTGTGGTTGTGTTTATGATATGTGGTTTTCATTGATGTCAACACTATTAGCATTAATTCATTTGAAGTTGTATATGTCGAGGATATTGAGAAAATTGTAATAAATGAGTTGTAGGTTGTCGATAGCGAAGTGAAGTTTAGTATGATGGTGAGTTATGTATGTTGATGATCAGAGGTTGTAGACTAAAGGGTTTTTTTCTAAGTGTATCTAGTTTATCCACATCAAGTTTTAGAGATCCACATGAAGATTTGATTGAGTTATGAAGATTCTCATTTTGACAGTTTTTATGTTGCTTCAATCGATGTTTCTGATTGGAGATGATGTTTTCAGTTAGTTCAGTTGTTGTGGATGCCTCTCTTGCAATTTTTAATTCTTGTGGATGTTTCTAGATCATTCTATATCTTTGTTGCACGCTTGCATTGATTGTTGTGCTTGTGGTTGGTGATTTTCTCTTGCGTGTTCATTTTTTTCTTGTTCTTGGCCAACATGGCATCTGTAGCATGTTGTGGATCTTCGAGGAGAAATTAATTGAAGTTTCTTCATGTTGGAGATGTTGATTTGGGTCCTCACTATGCTATGGCCAACCTTTGTTGATTCACATTGATAATCTTTAATGTTTTGGGCCAATAATTTATATTCATTTTATTATTCTTGTTGAGGCCGACTTGTAGCGAATGTAATTTCTTATTGTGGATATATATAAGAGACTGTTTAATCAAATTGAAGGGTTCAAGGGTGTACTTCTATGTGTGTATGCGGATATTGTTCAAATAATTCAAAGGAAGAGCAAAGTGTGAAGATAAGTGAAGAATAGTGAAGAAGTGTTCATGTGCTTGACCGGAATTGTAATCGGGCATTAGCAAATGTTATTTTCTTAGTTCAAAATCTGGATGGTTGTAATCTGAATATCTTTGTAAGATAGTGTGTCTTCCTTTTTAATTGAGCAGTGAGCTCTAGGAAGTGTGCTTGAATGCATGTGCATTCCCCATATTTCATTTTCATTATACTTTTAATAGGGTATTGTTGATGGTGTTTTCTGCACAGCAACAACTCAGACAGAAAATGATATTCTATCTCTCTTGAAAGATAATCTTCAACAATAAATTGTTGAAAATCACCCCAAGGTCTCTCAGGTGTTAGGTCATGACAATGCATAAACAACTCAGATAATATGTGAAAATGCTGGTAATCACAAGGGGCCTTACAAATGAACAATGTTGGAAGTGAATTTTCATCAGATGCAACACTATGGTGATGCTTTCAATCCTAAAACTGACCCAGATTCAAAATAAACAACAAAAGAGATAAGGGTTTAGAAATATTCTATTCTATTCTAACTCCTAAGATCAATCACCGTAATGATGAAAGCTACAAACCAGATCCCCAACAAAACCGATCTCTGCTTGATCAAGGACAAACCTGCAACTACACAGAAATGGTGCGATCTTCTAGGGAAATCCAAAGATTTTCAGACTTTGAACATTCATTCACATACCCAACTGCTGGCACAATGTAAACAAGCATTCACAGTTGAACTTAGCACAGAAGTGAGGCACAGGCTAACTTTACACAAGCAATCTACAATCAGCAAATTGCTAAAAGTATGGACCAGAAATCGATCGACATTATTAACATTTCACCATTATTATAAAAGAGCTGAAATCTAACATCTAACATCTAATATATGAGAATCAAGAACAAGAAACCATAAAAAACTGTCGAAAATAAATACAAAGTTTGCCAAATCAACAATCCAATTGCATTACTTCTCCAGCATTGCATAACAATTTCAAGTCTCTCATCTCCTACAGCTAATTCTGAAAACTACTTGCCAATTCTAGCCTTCTAACTTAGCAAAATTCTGGCCTAGTCAAACTCCTAAAATCTCCCCCCTTACAAATGAGGCACAAATGCCATTTATAGAGAACCCCAAACATGTCGGCCCAATTTGATTTTACAATAATAACTGGCCCCAAAACAGGTCGGCCAGGAGAATTTCAAAATAGGACAAGATTTGCATTAAATGCATGAATATTATCCATGTCGGCCCACGATCTCCAGCAAGATCAAATTCACGTTTCTTCCAAAAAGTCCTCCAGCTGTAAACAGTTTTGGCACGGATTCTTAGGTAGGTCCCACTTTGAAAATTTGAACTGAACATTTCCAGATTTCCCTCTTTGGCACGAATCCATATGCAAGTCCCCCTTTTAATATTTGTTTAGTCCTAAAAAATAGATATCATCATTAATAGCCCACATGTTCAAATTAAATTTGAATAAAATTTTGACCTTTTCTAAAAACTTACATTTTTATAAGGAAACTTTCCATTTTCATAATTTTTTCCATTTTTGGAAATTTTTATTTTCAATTTTTTTTTATCTCAAGAAATTTCCATTTTCAGGATCATTTTTTAAAAATTTCCATTTTTGGAAAAAACATAGTTTTCAGAAAAATTTCCATTTCGGAAAACCAGACCAAGGGGAAAATCCGGGAAAATCCAGGTCAGGCGGATTCTAGACCAGAATCCGGAAAATTCCAGGCAGGCAGGAATCAGGAATCTGGGGAAAATCCAGGCGGACAGGAAAATCCCGGACTGGACTAAATTTCAACAATAGACCATCAAAACGAACCAAGAATGCGTGAAACATCGTGTAATACATCAAATTAAGCATGGGGTGCTGAGCATTTATCATCAAATTAATCAATTTAATCAGCATTTCAATTTGCACAAAGCCTGGCAGAAAATCTGAAAAAATCCGGGTGGACCGGATTTCCGCGGACGGCATAAAATTCTGGACTTTGGCACGTACCCGGAAAACCGAAGAAATCCGAGAAAATCCGGGTTGGGCGGAAAATCCTGGACGTAGGCAAAACAATCAGAAAACTGAAGAAATCTAGGAAAATCCGGGTTGGGCGGAAAATCCCTGACGCAGGCAAAAACCCGGACTTCGCTCGGATCTGGAATTTGAGCATAATCCGGGAAAATCCGGACGGACCGGAAAATCCCAGATTGGGGTAAAAACCCGGATTTTGCTCAGAACTTAGTTTTTTCAAAGGGAAACCTGGGGAACTCACTTGGGCAAGCAAGATGAACATCTAAGGACCTCCAAAGGCAACCAAATCAATAAAATTAAGGGGCTAAAAGACACCAAAAGCCAGAGCAACAAGAGGGTCCCTACTTTCAGTGGGGCGTGTGTGCAAAACTGCACAACAGGTATAATCATGTGGATTGACCTCCACCATGGTTTTTCCCTAACAGGGTTTCCACGTAAAAAATCTTGGCATTATGAGTGTTTCTGATGTGTTGTTGATTCATGCTTTAATTGATATTGATCAAATTTGTGAATAAGGTTAATAAATTAAATAAGTTTTGAATTTATGTGACAACTGATTCATCCCCCCTCTTAGTTGTTTTCCCTTGTGTTTCCAACATGTTGTATATTAATTGTAATAAGAAACATTGGTTTCACCATTGATCAGAGTTGTGGAGAATGTATGTTCTTTCTCAGGGGTTTGGTGAGAGCCCATTAGGCTCCATGACCCAATAAGGTAGGGTGTAGAGTAGGCCTTCATTTGTTGTGTTTCATTTTATTTTTCCTATGTGCACATGTGTATTTTTGTGAGATTAGATGTAAACAACATTCATATGTATGATAGGTTGTATATTAAGTGTAATATTAAACATAGATATCAACATTGATTATAGTGCTAGACAATTTATCTTCTTGCCTGGGGGTTTGTTGAGAGCCCTCAAGGCTCCATGATGCAATATGGTAGGGTGGAGAGCAAGCCTTCTTTTAGTGTGTTTTATTTTATTTTCCCTATGTATAGATATCTATCTATGTGAAATTAATGTTTTACAGCTTTTGTTGGCTGGACATCTGTTTTCCTTTACCTTTTTTCCAATGTCTGCCGCATCAAAATAACCTTTGTTCTTGATCATGTTGCTTTGCTACTTATAGAAGTGGTTATACATTCAGACAACATGCTCTGTTTTTTAATATTTGACCAAAAAAATTTATATGTGGACATGTATGTATGTGAAATTACTTACAAACAACATTCATATGCATATGCATTTAAACTTGTTGATACACACACACACACACATATATATACATCTTTGCAACTTATGATCTCCTTACTTCCTATTCGTCACACCCATATGCACTTGTGTTTAGAACTTCTCCTAGTTCTTTTCATCCATCATGCTATGAAACACTTGTGATGTTTTGAGTTGGCTCAATCTCTTTAGCTATATTATTGTTCTTTGATTTGGTGTTTACAAGCACTTTATTGTTTTCCCCATATTATGGTTGTAGGCTCCTCAACTCTATTCAAGTTCTAGTCCTACATCAAGTGTGGACCCAAAAAAGGTAGAAAAATGCCAAAGAAACCAACTCTATTATGTGCAGCATAGAGACCAAATTTGTCCAAGTCATTGCATCTTGGAACAAAGAATTGTCGTAGTTCATCCTTTCTTGGCTCTGCCTAATCAAGAGGCCACACCACAATTGCTACCGAGCTTGTTAGAAACACATGACCCTTCACAGCTTGCACATAACCTTCCCAATGAAGGTGCCTCGACAATGGGCAGTTGTGAATCTTAGTACAACCTTGTCAAGGGCATGTTTTTGGAACCCACACCGTCCACCCATCACCATTTTAAAAGTATGTTTGGAGATCCTTTTTGTGTTGCAATGTAGTCCTTCTACTAGCGCATTGATGCTTTGTTTGATTTGAAAGTTTTTAGTGTTTGCAAGGAAAGCTATGTTGGCATGAAAGTGTGAGCATCCAACCCGGACATCATTTTCCAATGTTGTGCTTCTGAAAAGGGCCTTCACTGATTCAGTTCAATGAACAAGATGGACCCAGGACCACAACCTCATATCCTTGCAAAGCTGACTTAGGTTGAAGAAATGCTCATAGCTAGAGTTGTTCTAGTTTTACAAGTGACCCACGCTAGAGGAGGCAAATAAATATATAGTGGCCATACTATAAGCTTCCCTCAAGACATCACGACCATTGAATTTTTTTTTCCATTTCACCTACATGATATTGAAGTGGTCATTGTTCGAAGAACTGGCATTCAAGGAATGAACTATGATTGCTATTGTGAAAAACATAATGTCATGCCTGCATTGATATACAAAATTGAAAATGATCCAACTATAGTGATGTTGCAATTGATTGTGATGATTTAAATTTGTTGTCTGCTACAAGTATTGGCATCTCCAATATTTTGCACACAATGAAAGAACCAGTAGATAATGTAGTTGAACCAGTAGGAACTTCTAAAATTGTTGTTGATTAGGAAGCTGAGCTTGAGGACTCATCATCATTTATTCCATTGTAGCCCAACCCTCCTCGAGAATTGCAAGAAATCAGAGAAGCTTTGCAGATTGAAAACATTAGTCAATATACTTTTCCTTGGCCTAAGATAAATTCTAACCCTATCAATGAATACAATAAAAAAGGGTTATAAAGCAAGGCTTTTCCAACATTGTTCCCCATTGGAACAATGATGCCCCTATAGTTGAGAAGCATAAAGATTCACTTACATGAATATGCATTGCACTTGATGAGATAATATGATAATAGATTTGGGAGGCATGTCCAATTTAGATATTACCTTTATAATTTAATAATGAGGCATCAAAGCCAGTAATCGACTTCTGTCTTCATGAAATAAAACTTGGAAGAGAGGATCCCAAAGTCTATCATTGCACTATGACAACTACTTTGGAATGCAACAGGCACCCATATTGCAAACCAAATCGTTCACTTTGGTGAATCCTTGAGACGGACACAGTCATATTGGGGCAAGTGTCGGCAAGACCTCACTACAATGATCCACTAGCTTGGGACATCAACTCTTTTTTTCACTCTCAGCTCCGTAAACAAAAAAAGGCCTGATTTGCGCAAGGTCCTTAATTCTGGTGCTTAGCAGTATGTGCCATACTCCCAAAGATGCTTCACAGACAATTTTTTCTAGAACCCACATGTAATGGCCTTGTACATGCACTTGCAGTTTACCATTTTCTATGACGAGGTTCCTAAGAGGATTTTCCATACAAAGGATTATTGGTATAGGTATGAATGGAAACACCATGGATACGCACATGTCCATGGTTTCTTGTGGCTTCCAAGTGCCCTGAATATGGACATGGTTGACTGGTGCAACCCACACACAGTTTAGTAGGAAAAAGCTTCTTTGATCACTATGTTTCAACATGGAATCCTCATTCCCCAGAACATATAATATCAAGAGTCCACCACTCTTCCTTGCAGGACCCGTGTTTGCTTGAAACCTTACAAATTTCTTGCATGGACCCAATGGTGGATTATGAATAGTTGGTGAACACCGTGCAAAGGCATACAAAATGTACTCAGTACACATGTCTTAGGAAAAAATGCCAACAATTACAATGTCACTACAAACCTCCATGGAATGCACAACCATCGTCGATATTGGAAATTGACAATGAATCAAACAAATCCTACAAGCCATTAGGAAATGATGAGTGCCTTAATATACACAACCCTGAGATTCTTATGATCTGGTGAGCAAACATTGATTTCTAGCCAGTCTTGTCAAGATAAATTATGCTAAACTACATTTCCAAATATGCATGAACTTTTGAAAATAAGTTTGAAAGCTATATTGATATCTTGCAGAGGCTTGAAAATACAAATTCATTTGGGGATAAAGCATTGCTTTACTATCAAAAGTTCATGATGAACTTGGTTGTAGATCGTGACATTGGTGCACAAGAAACATGCCATATGCTGAAAAATTTTCCCCTTGTCATGTCAAGCCAACATTTCCTATCTTTGAATGTGAGTAGGAAAACCTTGTAACATTTGAAAATAGTTGATAATGGTGAAGAGCTTTCAAGTAGTTATATTCATTGTTACATGCAAAGACCAGCTGACATGGACACTATATCCCTTATTCAATCTACACAATTGTACACCCATCGAATAAATTGCAAAGGTGGGGCCTAGCACTTGTGACCACACCCAGTTGTGATCACTATTTACCCACTATTCAAGTCTACCCCTCTTGAGCATTGTGAAACATTTCAAACATTTTTCTAGTCAGAATTGCTCCTATACAAGCCATTTCAAAATGTCGAAGCAAATATAGGCCTCACCAGAGATAGTATAACGTACAACTAGAGGATATTTCATGTTGCTAGCTATCATCCTTGGAATGCCAATAGATTTATTGCTCCCCCCACCAATCAAAAAGAAGGTGATAATGATATTGAAAACACCCAGTCTTGGCCTCCCACAGATGAATACAAATGGGAATTGATTTCTCACCTTGATGCTACAAACAATGTCTGCGTGGACCAATTGCATCTATTAGGTAGGCGAGACTTTTATTTCAATCACATGTGGGACACACACAATGTTCTTGATATTATGCACAGTGTTTCTATAGATTTCATCTCAACAAGTAAATTGCATACAACTGAAGATATTCTTTGCCCACCTGCTACACCTACACTTTGTCATCAATTATCACCTAAGAAAGAGCTTTCTCTAAATATTATTAAACAACGCCACCTTGGCCCATATTCATCATCACCATTGCATATGATTATTTAAGGTACTGGAGGTATAGATAAATCATTTCTTATTGACAACATTCAAAGAACACTAAATACATCACCAAATTAGAGAATGAATCCTTTTCTTGCTTTGGCGCTAATAGGGGTGGTTGCTTACAATATAAATGCCTCTATAGTGCATATAGCTCTTCGGATACCAATTAGACATCTGAATCCATTGCGAGGACAACCATTGACCATATTTTAAGAGGAATTTAAACACATTAAGTACATCTTAATTGATGAAATGAGCTTCTTGGAACCCAAATTGTTACTTGAAATAGATAGTCGGTTGCGGCAAGCATTTCTTGCTAGACATATGCAACCATTTGGTGGTGCCTTTGTTATACTTGTGTGTGACCTCACATATTTGCCACCTATTTTGGACAGTCTTCACTTCTCACTCCACAGCCTTGGCTCTTTGGCACATTTTTAATGTTTTTGTCACACTTGAAATAGTCTTCCCCCAACATGGATAGTCTAATGCACAACAAGAGTTTCGTACACTCCTTTTGAATATAATACTCAGGAATCTCAAGCTAATTGGAAAACTCTTATGAATTGAACAAACACCATGCTTTCAGCTCAACAAAACTAATAGTTTGATGTACCTATTCACTTATTCCCAATAGATAGCTTGGTCACCTTGCACAATAGAAAAATTATTAAATAGTTAAATGTTCTCATTGTAATCAGTATTGCTAAAACTACTCAGAAAAATGCACCTGATTATGGTGATGATGCGAAAATTCAAGTAGAGCTCTTACTTGCAATTGGTGAACAAGCTATGTTAACAACAAATCTTTGGGTGGCAACTAGCCTGGTCAATGGATCATTGGGTATTTTCAAGTCTATCGTATATGCTACGGGTGCTAAATTAGCTCAACTACCTCAATATGTTGTGCACTTCCCAAACAACATTGGCCCAACATGGGATCAAGAGAAGCCAAAATCCATCCACATAGTCCCAATCACATGGGGCAGCCTAACACAACTCCCCTTGACAATGGTTTGGGTAATGACAATACATAAATCTTAAGGCTTGACACTGGAGAAAGCTACAATAGATATTAGAACTAAAGAAAGACAAGGACTAACATTCACAACTCTTTCCCGTGTAAAATCAATTACAGGAATACACATAGATCCACCTTTCTCTTTTGATAGATACTCTAGATTATGTGCCAACAAATACAGTGCACTCTGAATCAAAGAAGAGGATCGGCTCCAACAACTCTATCCATTGCCATCATGATGAAATGTTTTTGTTCTTTTCAGTAACTATATCACTCTTCCCTTCCCTTTTCATTTCAATGCATTTAGAATTTCCACCATTTCTAATTGTTCAATTCCATATGTAACTTGACTCACTACTTCCTAACGTTTTCAGCTATAACTACAGATCTCCACAAAGATAAATAGCTTCATGATGGAATGTTTTGCATGCTATAAAAGATGCAACTACACTCTAGTAATATACAAGGTAAGGCTATACGTAATTTATTCCATCTCTTTTTCCACAATTGCATTGTACATTCTTTGTCATAAACTATATAGTTGTATATAATTTTAATAATGTATAACATTGATTTCAACTCTACAAAATCCATAGGTAACACAATAGAATTAAATGGGACTTGTAATTGTAAAGATACCGAATCCCGTTGCATGCACAAGGTATTCCTACATCTTATTTATTTTATCCCTTCTATTACACGTGCATTACATATTATTTGTTATAAATTATAGAACTGATTATGTTTCCTAATTTAGATATTCACTAACAATGACACATATTCATCGCACTAAACTACACATTTTCCTTTCATTTTTGTAGAACATACTCAAGTCAAACAAATTTAGCAATAAGAAGAATACTACAATGGACATAATAATAATGATCATATCATCAAAGAACCAACCTACAACCACTAATTGCCAATATGGGCTATTTATATATGTTAAATGCTTCACACTTCCTTTTACTAGGAATGTTTCTGTTCATTTATAACATTGACTATGGTTCTCGATTATCATGGAATACTTTTGGGATTTCAAATAACTTCAAAATATTCTCCTGTATGTAGTTGTATTAAAAAAAAAGCAACTTTTTAGTTATTATTTCTTTGAGCCTCACAAAGGAATGTTTAGAATGATAAAACAAAATCTATACTAGTATATAGGTTTTAGTTATTATTTCTTTGACACTCAAAAAGGAAATGTTAGAATGGTAGACTCTATATTAGGTGTAATAAGGAAGATTGGTTTGACCATTGATCACAGTGCTCGACAATGTATGTTCTTGCTACAAAACAACAATCAACAATGTCGTTGGAAAATATCATTAAATTTTTTTGAACAATAGAAGAATCACGGATCACACTACTGATAGCAGCTGGACTTACTATTTTTGAAATCCTCTACAAAGGGTTTTTTCCAAATGTATTATCTACCACTGTGTTCAATGGTTAGATCAATGTTTCATAATATAGTTAATATACAAACTATCATTCTAAGGAATACTTTTTGACACTGAAAGAGATAATAGGTAAAAAGGTCCATCTATCTTCAGGTACATATCTATCAGTATAGATTTTTCTTTGCAACTGCATATATCTACATTGCATACTTTTGATGCATAGATATACTTGTGGTGGTGATGGTTGCAAGGAAATAAAGCAGTTTATGCTATTTTCCATAAGCCATTGTTGAATGTTTTTCTATGGCCTCAAATAAATTATTTCATTTATGGTTTATGTCTAATGGCAATGGTTTCAAAGGAATAAAATAGTTTACGTTTTTCTTGAAAATGCATTGTTGACAATTTTTATGTGACTTGCGGAAATAGTTTGTGCTATTTTCTATAAGCCATTGTTGATCATTGTTCTATGGCTTTAGAAATACTATTCCATTAACACTCAACAATGCTTTATTAGAAATAACATAAACAGTTTAATTCCTTTGCACCCATTCCTAACATTGGTTTATCGAAAACAACATAAACTATTGTTAAATGCTAAATGATTGTTATCTCCTTGCATAGACATAAGGGAGGTGATTATTATATAGCTCATGGTGTATATCATTTGATGATTATTTTATCATTTTTAAGGCAATGGGTATGTGCAGGATCATCATGGAAAAAACAAGCCCTTAAGTGGCAAAAAAATTAGAAAAATTAGAGTTAGGCAAGTTGATGTAAAAATTTGAATAAGTTATCTATATTATTTCAAAAATATGTAAGAATAGAATCTGTAGCAAATTGAATGTAGTTTCTAAACTACTAGGTTTTTAAAAAAAATCTATTTGGTGATAATTTGAAATTTCAATGCAGTGGTACTTAAATTTCAGGGAAAAAATAAGAAGTAGGTGTCTATTTGACCACCCTAACCACAATAAAATGATAATATTTTTTATAAGATTTTAGATATAAGTAGAGGACTTATGCCTCAATGTGATGCATATTTTTTGTAATTTTTTTACAAGTAAATAATTAATTATTTTTTATTACAACTTTTTAAAAAATATAAAAACTCGTATGTATGACCACCTTAACTTGGTCAAAACTTCATGAAATTCAATTTTTCTTTTTTTAATCCTATAGTATGGGAATCATAGAATGTGACTCATGTTTTGGATTCAAAAAGTGTGATACTGTTTGAAAGAGTTTATAGATTATTTTCAATCAGCCTATCAATTGGGACTTTAGTCATAATTTGAATATAAAATGAATAATAATTACTTATTAAATTCAAAGTAAAGCATAATTTATATCTGTGGAAAGCTGAGAATCTCCTTTAAAAACCCTTTTCGTTTCATCAATTTTGGGTAAAAAAATAGTTGTCAGCCACATACCCATCATATTGCCACTTTTTGGCCCATCATGATCCTGCACATACTCCAACATTTAAATGATTATTCTTACAAGTCAAAGTGCATAGACTTTTGAGCATTCTAAAGAATAAGGTAAAAATCATGGAGACTGAAAAAGGTGTAAGTGTTTGATTAACACATGTGATCAACACATTTTATAAAGTGTTACACAGGTATTATGATGGTTCTTGTAAAATGATGACATAATGAAGTGTTTTATTTGTAACATTGACACAATAATTATGTCCTAAAATAATCACCATCGCCGCTACATGAAAATAATAAATAATAGGCCATTTTTTATTGTTGTTCTCTTGCTTTAATACTTACACAACAACAGTCAATAATTCCTTAGTAGAAATAGCATAAACTGTTTCATTCCTTTGCAACCATTCCCAACAATGGCTTATCAAAAACAACATAAAAAGTTGTTAAATGATAAATTCTTGTTATTTCCTTGCAACTATCACCAATATTGTTTTCCATAAGCCATTATCGAATGTTGTTTTCTAGCTTAAGAAATGTTACCACATTTATGGTTTTCATGTACTGGCAGTGGTTGTGACCCAATAAAATAGTTTATGTTTTTTTCAATGGCATATAGTTTCCTATGGTTGTGTAGCCATTTTCATCACATTCATACTCATTGCTATTATTTCTTGTAGTTGATACCACTCATTATTTCATAAATGAAAATTATTTTGACCATTTCATAATCAAAGCTGAGATTAATTCAATATTACACTAGATATACAACCTATCATACATATGAATATTTTCTACATCTAATTTCATATGTATGTTACATGGAAAATAGCTCACCACAGTGGTTGCTCATAGTTTGAACAACTACTATGAAGATCCTTGCCATTTGGACTTCCCCTCTGCCTATTGGCTCACCATTGCATGTCACTACACATAACTGCTAGTATTTACCACAAGTGATGAATCAATGGATTATTTTCAATGTGATGAAGCTTTGGAAAAAGAATTGGGACTCTATGACAATTTACCAACTCATCACCACAAACAAAGATTCAATTGTGCCTTAATTAGTAAGGGATATTTTGGTGAAGAAAAGAAAACAAGTGATATTAAACAAGATAAACAAGAAAAAATTCCTAAAATTCCAAATCAAAGTACATTAGTTGTGGGAGATAAAATTAACATACCAATGGAGACATCTAATGAATTGAAAGTGATTCAAATAGGAAATCGCCTTGATGATGATGAACAAGAATAACATGCAACACTATTGCATGACTTTCCTAAACTTTTTACTTGGAATTATTTGGATATGCTAAGTATTGATGCTAAGATAGTTACACACAACATTGTCCTTGAGCAGGATGGTAAACCAGTAAGACAAAAGATACAAAAGATGAATACTAAGATATCATTATTGGTTAAGGTTGAAATTGAAAAACTCCTAGATGCTATATTTATTCATCCTATTGATTATTCACCATGGATTCCAAAAATTTAGTAGTGGCAAAGCCTGACAATTGTATTAGGATGTGTACAAATATTTGTGATCTTAATAAAGCATATTTGAAAGATAGATTTCCCCTTCCTAATATTGAAATGATAGTAGATTCAATTGTAGGTCATTCCTTTTTATCATTCATGGATAGTTTTTAGGCTATAATCAAATCTTTATCAACCCTCAAGATCAATACAAGACAATATTTACTACACCTTGGGGAACATTTTGTTGGGTTGTGATTCCTTTTGGATTAAACAATGATGGCACAACATATCAAATAGCTATGAAATTGATATTTCATGATTTCATATATAAAATTCTAGAATATTATGGTTATGTGCAGGATCATGATGGGCCAAAAAGTGGCAATATGATGGGTATGTGTAGGGTATGTGGCTGACAACTTTTTTTTAACCCAAAATTGATGAAACGAAAAGGGTTTTTAGAGGAGATTCTTAGATTTCCACCAATATAAATTATTCTTTACTTTGAATTTAATAAATATTTATTATTCATTTTCTATTTTAGTTACGACTAAAGTCCTGATTGATAGGCTGATTGAAAAATATTTATAGCTTTCAAACGGTATCACATTTTTTCAATCCAAAACATGTGTCACATTCTATGCTTTGCATAATATAGGATTAGAAAAAGAAAAATTGAATTTAATGAACTTTTTACCAAGTGAAGGTGGTTAGACATACGAGTTTTTATATTTTTTAAAACTTGTAATAGAAAATTCAAAATTAATTATTTACATGGAAAAAAATTACAAAAAAATATGTATCACATCGTGATATGATTCTTCTACTTATATCTAAAATATTGTAAAAAGATATTATCATTTTATTGTGGTTAGGGTGGTCAGACAAACACCTACTTCTTATTTTTTCCCTAAAATTTAAGTACTACTGCATTGAAATTTAAAATTTTCACCAAATAGATTTTTTTATTTTTTAAATAAACTTAGTAGTTTAGAAATTACATTCAATTTGCTACAGATTCTATTCTTACATATTTTTGAAATAATATAGATAAATTATTCAAATTTTTACGTCAAGTTGCCTAACTCTGATTTTTCTATATTTTTTGCCACTTAAGGGCCTATTTTTTCCATGATGATCTTGCACGTACCCTTATGTTGATTATATTTTGGATAAATCATTAACTCTTCAAGATAATGTTAAAATACTTCAAAAAATATTTGAAAGAATGTGTAAGTACAACATGATATTGAATCTTAAAAAGTGTGTCTTTGGTGTGGATAGTGGAATTTTTTTGGGTTTTATAGTGTCCCATAGAGGTATTGAGGTGGAAACAAAGAAGATCAATGCTATCATTAACATGCCACCTCCGAAGAATATTTCTTAATTACATAGCTTACAAGGAAAGATACCAGATATCCATCATTTTGTGACATATCTAGTGGATCAAATCTTACATTATACACAACTTCTTAAGAAGGAATCAAAATATAAATAGAATGAGGATTGTAAATAATATTTTGAAATTTTGAAAGAGTATCTAGCTAATCCTCCTATTTTACAACCCACTATTCAAGGAAAGTCATTCATCCTTTATATATCTGTATCTTCCCATAGTCTAGTAGAATTTTGCGCTCAACAAGATAAAAATGGCAACAAACATATTTTTTATTACATTAGTCGAACTTTAATTGATTACAAAACTTGATACAAAATGCTAGAAAAGCATTTTTTGGCCCTTGTGTTTGCTACTATTATGTTGAGACACTATTTGTTGAATTCAAAAGTGTATGTGGTTACAAAGTTTGATCCCCTAAAACACCTCTTTATTAAAACAAACTTATCAAGACACTTAGCTAAATGGGTTATGTTGTTAACTAATTTTGATCTTAAATTTTTCTCTCGAAAGGAAATCAAATGATAGGCCTTGACCGACCATTTAGTTGATGCTCCTTCTCCATCAATGTTACCCAATATGCACTCATTCCCTAATGAGAGTGTGCTGACAACTGAAAAGGAGACATGGGAATTGTACTTTGATAGTTCTAAGTGTTAAACTATCTCTAGAGGAGGGGTTATATTAAAACCAACTTTAGGAAAGTCTATTCCCTTATCTTACCATCGAAAATTCATATGTACAAACAACACTACAAAGTATGAGGCCCTAATTGTTGGAATATGTGCAAATTTATCCTTAGGTGTTAAACACATTTGCATATTTGGTGATTCTCAATAGGTCATGAAACAAATTGATAGAACCTATCAAGTGAAATATGGCAAACTGGCTTAGTATAAGAACCCAACAATGACATTTCTTGAATGATTTGAATCATATATCATTGATAATATTCCTTGGAAGGATAATTGGCATGCAAATACAATGGAAAGTGTCACTTCCCTTTTATCTCCTAATGATCCTTCTATGGAATTCATATTTATTATCCATATGATTACCAAACCATCAAAAGAAAAAAGTTAAAGAAGCATTAGTGACTAATATTGAAGCCTCTACTAAATGGTACACTCCAATATTTAATTATTTTAAAGGTACCTTTCCTAGACAACCCACTAAGAAGGTACCTTTAGTAGATGATCTTTTGATGGTATTTTATGTACATGTCTTAAATAATTGAATATCCCTATAGCACTTGAGGAAGCTCATGCTACTGCTTGTGGGTGGAATTTTGTGGGAATATCGTTAGTTCAAAAATTAATCCACATAGGATATTATTGGAGACATACATATAAATATTGTTTTGATCATGTTAAAAAAATTCACAAATGTAAGGAGCATAACAATCTGATTCACACTATTGCTTCCAATCTTCATGCCCAAGTTCCTATTTGGAAATTTTTGGTTTGGGGTTTATTTCTCATTGGAAATATATCCCCCTCTTCTTCTGGATATACATTTATCATAACCACATGTTATTGGATGAAATGGGTAGAAGCAATTCCTTTTCGTTCCACAACAACTGATGTAATTTTTTGTTTCACATTGGAACACATTATTGATTGCTTTGGTCTTCCTTCTGTATTAGTTTTAGATAATGGTACACCATTTAGGAACAATAACATGAAGAAAATTTGGAAACATTTCACATCCAACACCATATTACCCACAATCTAATAGACAAGTAGACACAACAAATAAAACACTTGAATAAATCTTCTTGAAAATAGTAATAAAAAATAACAAGGATTGAAACACTCAATTATCATATGCATTGTGGGATTATCACACTAGTATTCAAACATCCATGAAAAATACACATTATAACCTTGTTTATGGTGTAGACACAATAATGCCTTTGGAGTTATAAATTCCTTCATTGTGAATTTCTCTTCGAGGACTTATTGATGATACCACTTATAAAAAAAACGGTTGCAAAAACTTGAAATTATTGATGAACAATGCATTAACACTCTCGAGAATATTCAAGCTTATATGAAAATAATGTGGTGAAGTTACAATGATAATGTGATTTCAAGCTCATTTAACAAATATGATTTAGTGTTTGAGGACACCATATTGACTTGGGCTAAATTTGATAAAGTTAAAATATCACATGCTTACAAGGAAGCTAATGCTGTTGCAGATTTTTTCGCTAATGAAGGAGTGAGGAGTAAAGAGGTGCACACCTAGCATAATATTAGCGACCTAAACTCTAATGTTTGCGCCCTATTAAATTATAATAAGTCACATGGAAAAGTGATGTGTTGTCCCTTTAATGAGGACAAGCTGGATCTTTCACATCACAATCATTAGATGGCATGGGACTGAGCCCAGTGGCTTAATCCGCAAGAAAGCTCTGCACGCTTTATGGGTTCTTAGATTTGGTGGGGCCAAATTAAGTAAAGATTTAGCTTGGGTCTACCCCACTGTGTCAGCTGAAATGGGAGGAGACAGAAAGAGAATTGAGCCAGACAGCTATGATACACACATGAAAAATGCCAAGTCCCGGAATAAGGTTAAAAGAGGAGGGCTGCTTCCTTTCCTAGAGAAGCTCCATGGCTCTAACCAGGAGGCTACGAACCTCTTTGTTAAAAACTGGAATAATGGAAATTTGACCCTGTTTGGCAGGAATGTGGAGCTCAGCGAAAATTTAATCGCTAATGTTACGGGCTTATCGACTGAAGGGAAGAAATTCTTCAGGGACATGGCTTTTTCTGATGAAGCCATGACCAAATTTCCCAAAAAGGACAAAGAAAGGCAGAATCTTGTTAAAATTGCAAACAACTACTTTGAGGCAGACACAATAAAGGCCATTTGGAAGAAGGTTCTACGGGTCAGCATGGAGTACATTATAGTGGATGGGCGCTTCACCAGAGTCTATGGGTACCACTTTGCTCTTCTTAATCATTTCCGCTACAAGGTTAGGGTCTCTTTCCCCTATTATCTTTTCTGTTCATTGAAGAAAAGTGTGGAGGATAACAAGAAAAATCCTAAAAGATTCCCCATCCTGCACACTGGGCTAATAAGGTTGATTGTTGAACATTTCCAAAAAATTCCTGCCCCTGCTATTCTGGAAACTATTCTGGATTCTGAGAGTGACGACACTGGGCCCTGTGGCTCGGAGTATCTGCCTAACTCTAGTTTGGCTAGAAATGCTCTTAGCCTACACATTGTCCCTTCTGGGAACAAAAACCCTACACCCCTTTCTGATAAAGCCCGCGCTGAGCTTGAGCATGATATCCCTTCCCTTACGATTAGTTATTTTGATAAAAAACCCTAGGCCAAAACCCTTGTTTCCTACTCTAAAGATCCCTCTGATTTAGAGGAGTCTGACGCTAACAAAACTAAGTTTTGTGCTGATCCTCTGTCAGATAAACAGGATGACTCCCCTGTTACTCCTAACCCTGAGACAACTTGTCCTAATACCAGTAAGGAGCCCTCTCTAGATGTCCTGAACCTAGCCAAAACCAACTCTGAGTCCCACTTCAAACTTTTGGAATGGACTTTCACCGAGATTAATGAGCTGAAAATAAAAAATTGGGCCCTTCAAAGCAAGATTGAAGAGCTGAGTGCTAAGGTTGCAAAGATTGAAAAGAAAGAAATGGATAGTGGGGTTCAAGGTCACAACAACATAAATATAGACTCCAAGGTTTAGAATATAAGGAATACCATCAAAACTGTTGCTGAGCAAAACAACCGAATGGCAAGACACAACGCCATAATCATTAATGCAATGACAAAAAATCTTGATAAATCCTAGAAGGGGTCTCTAGTGGTGGATCTGGAGGAACCA